>CM076064.1:1222500-1225000 GCA_038088235.1 Zacco platypus
TTTTTGAAGTTTGTGGTTTTTAGTGGGAAAGTTTCGAGCTGCTCAACAAACTCTGTGATGCTTGAGCTGATCGTCACATTTCATTGTTTGAAGTCGATGGACTCAGGATAGGAATTCACTCGTCTGATCTAAATCTGTACAACTTATTTTATATTCATTTTTGTTTATGCGCAATTAGTACATCATCACAATACAATGGAGGAGTAATTAAAATATATAAATAAATTGAAAAATATCAATAAATAACTTTTGATTTTGTGTGTGTACATATGTGTGTGTATATATATATATATATATAGAATAGAGTGTGAGTGTATTTATTTTATATATTTTTATGTATATATATATATATATATGTGTAAAAATATACATAAAAATATATACACTATATATATGTATATATAGTGTGTATATATTTTATACATATTTTTACATATATATTTGTATACATTTCTATTTATTTTATTTATATATATATATGTATGTGTGTATATATATATATATATATATAAACATATAAAAATATATATGTAATTATATAAAAAATAGATGTAAGTAAAAATATATGTATAAATATATATGTAATAATTATACATATTTTTATATACATTTTTACACACACACACATATATATATATACACACACATACATATATATATATATATATATATACGTAAAAATGAATATATAAAATATAAAAACTAAATATATAATCTATATCTATCATCTAGCAGATTATTGGGTAAAATCTTATACATTATATACATATAAATATATGAATAAATATACATGTAAGTATAAAATATATACATATAGTATAGAGTGTGTGTGTAGTTTTATATCTATTCTTACATATATATATTTATACATATATATGTGTATATATATATAAATATGTATATATATTATATATATATGTGTTTATAAATAAATATATATATATATATGCATATAAATGTATTTAAAAATATAAATTGTGAAGACATTGATGAATATTTGAAGTTTATATGAAACTCATTCTCTGACTTTCTGCCGTTAAAAGTATTTTTCAGATTCACTGATGCAGTTGTGAGGAACATATTTAACTGAATATTGCATAAAAAAACAAATTGCAAAATATATCACAGAAGTTAATATTACGCTCGAATGTTTCTGCAGCAGCTGGAGCAGATCGTGTGCAGGTGTGAAGATAAAAGATCCATCTTTAACTTACAGCATTTTATTCAAGACTATAGCAGCAAAAGTTCACTGGTGTATTTATGGAGAAAACACACACAGATGCTCCGAAAACACTTGAATGCTAACAAAACTTTACAGACGCATTTCAACATGTTTCTTTACTTGGAAAACATTCATTTTTATTATTTTATTCATATATTTTTATTTATTTATTTATTTTAAAAGGGAAAAACAAAAAGGCGAACCACAACTAGATTCCTGGATGATGAAATGATTTATTTTGTATGACTCTAAGATATTATTATATGATCATATATATATATAGAGAGAGAGAGAGAGAAAAAAAAAAAACAAAAAAAAAAAAACTAAATCTATCATTAACAGATTATTGGTGAAAATCTAATTTGAATATTTGGAGGGAATATATATATCTATACAAAACACAGGGTTGGGGAGTAACGGAATACAAGTAACTTAGTTACGCATTTAAAATACAAAATTTGAATAACTGTATTTCATTACAGTTACATTTTAAATGGGTGGTAATCAGATTACAGTTACATCTGAAAAGTGTTTTAGATTACCAAAGTGATTACTTTTTAATTTTAATGTCATTTATTTCATTTAAACATCGTTGATTCTCTGACAGTTCTGCTCAAATGTTTCATAATCCCGAATATGCGATAAAATCACGACTGTTTTCTCAGAATTGCGAGTTTAAATCTCACAATTGTGAGATAAAAAGTCAGAATTACCTTTTTTATGTATTATTTATTATATTATGAAGTGCCGCAGTCAAGTTTCCGTAAAACACAACGGGGGTGAAAACTTTTGAGCGGGACGATTTGTGAATTTTTTTCTTTTGTTTTTTCGTTTCGTTCTGCCCTTCAGAATCCATCAGCACATGTTTCCCAGAACACTAAATAAATACGCTGTTCGTCTCATCTCTTCATACATCATGTTTTGTCGACCTTGAGCGTCAATATGTTTCCTTCAAGAAATATTGAGGTTAAATAAAATAAAACCGCTTGTGTGTCACATATCTCTAATGAAAATACATTATAAATGGCATTTGTATTTTGCAATCTCTTAAAAGTAACCCTGTATAAACAGAATTAAACCAAACTATATCTAATAATAATGAAAAATATGAATGGTACAAGAATAATTGTTTTAAATGACGGTTTTACCTTCTGGTGAGCAGGATGGGTTTGTTCGACACACTGAGTCCAGCAGGGGTTAAAACTCGCTTCTTTTCAGCAGGTTTGAGAGGTTTGATTCAGGAAACACACCCTCGCTCCTCATGGGAGGATCCCGGGA
>CM076064.1:1227500-1240000 GCA_038088235.1 Zacco platypus
CACGTGACTCATCTCAGGATATCATGTGTTTATCGCCCTGAAAACACCAGAATCTTCGCAGTTATTCAGGTGACTGATGATCATTCTGCTAAAACTGCTCTGCATTGATCTCAAAAATCCGACCGGCCGCTTCATTTAATCTAAATGTACCGAGTTCCTCAGAAAGTGCGTCTGAAGATCATCGACTCATGTTTCTGACCCTCTAGTGTTTTTTACACCCAGATGACACTTCATAAGACATTCCACAGGAGTATTGATCCCTAACCGGCCTATAATGCTCTTTTCTGCTGCTCAGAGGAGAAAACTTTGCAATTTAGTAGCGGTTTTGTCTCCAGTGACCTGAAAAGGAGCATTAAGACCCTCTATTGTCAGAGGCCTAAAAGAAGAGGAGAAAGAGCTTTATAAAGACACACGTCCACTCCAGAGACACTGAACAAAAGAGCGGAATTAGACCATCCCAGACCTGTAATGATCGATTATCATCTGAGTTACAAACTGAGATCCCAAACCCAATATGATCTTGATGTTTCACCAATAAACGCCTTCGTTTTGAGATCTTATTCTAATCACAACTTTTTGTTGCATTACATCAATTCTTCAAGACCGTGTAAATGTTCAGTTTAAGTGTGTAACTAAATATATATGACATCACAACCCTGTTCTGACGCGTCACGCGCAACTTTCAATTAAAATACCGCACTCAAAAAACATTAAAATTCCATCAAATTGAATAAACCTCACGTATTTTAATCCAATAGCTGATTAAGAATTGTTTCAGGTGTTTAATTGAAATACGCAAGTGTACAATTGAGTTTGAGGGAATTTTACTATTGATTAATTTTATTTTATTTTTAAGTGTGAGCGCGCGGAGATTCTGCCGCTGATGTCGTCATCTGAAATTAAAGATAAATTAAAATATAAAGGACCAAAGTAGCGAAAAATACAGGGGGAAAAAATAAATAAATCAGTATATTTATTTATTTAATTCAATTCGGAGTACTTTGGTTCTCCATTAAATATATATAAATATATAAATATATATATATATAAATAATTCAATTCGGAGTACTTTGATTCTCCGTGTATATATATATATATATATATATATATATATATATATATATATAATGGGGAACCATATATAAAGTACTGTTGCATGTAAGACCCAAACTCCTAAATGCAACAGTTTTTTCATTGGAAAAATCCCTTTTTTTTAACGCTACTTTTTTTTCTTCTTCTTCTTTTGTAAAATTGACTCTAGTTATCATGTTTCTTCCTTTAATGGTTATTTATTAGCTGCTATATTTATTATAGCATCATATTAATCGAGGCAAATAAATACATAAATCGAGCCTTGACGGAATTTGAGCAGTAAAAAAAGAAAAGTTGTTCTCATAAGCCTCGTCTGGCTCTGAATCAGAAGTTTCGTAAAGTTTTCGTTGTAAGGTGTTCGTTTAAACCCACTACTTCCTAATGAAAAGAAATTAGGCTTTTTTTTAACACAGAGGGGGTGAAGGCGTTATTTCGTCTGAATATGTAAATAAAGACTCGATCCTCTGTGTCCGGCAGTCCCTCCCTCGCGCGCGTCTGGAGGAGTCTGGAGTCCAGAGAGAGTTTCTCCTCAGACTCACGTGGAGCTGCGCGAACATCTGCACTGTAAGTTTGCTCTTATTTATTTCTGTTGTGTCACAATGACGCGATGAACACTTTTACTCACTCGTCTCAGTCTCAGTTTTCTGAGTTCGGCGCTTCAACACGATGCGTGAAGTTTAAGAGCGCGGTTTTATAAACGAATTGCTTATTATTATGCTTATGCAACTTTAATATATTTAACGAAATGTCATGCAACTTTAATATATTTAACGAAATGGCATGCAACTTTAATATTAACCCTATAGTTGTGTTTGGATTTGCGCAAACGACTGTAGTTACGCGCGTGAGGTGCACGTGTTCCAGCGTCGCATGCATGACATAAATGCATTTAAATGGGTGCATTAAAGAATAATAAATAGATATGAGACGCTAAATGCATGAAAGCCCTCGCGCTGGGGAGCGTTTGTTCTCAAAAACAGCAGAAATGACGCTCTTTGCATTCGTACAGAAATATTTCAATACTTTATTTCTTTGTTCTGAACTGAAGTTCAGGCAAAATGTACATGAGAGAAAAGAAAAACGACAAACTAGTACAATTAAATGACCATGGCAACCGAAGGTGCAGAACTATGACTCACATGTAGATCAAAACTAAAGGGAGATAAACAATCAATCACATTTCTGATAAACGCCTGCTCTGCACCGACAGTTTCAGTGATGGCTTCAGAATGTCAAGAGCAAAATCAGTATGCAGGGATGTTATATTTCAAGAACAACAAAAAAGCAGTAGTGATCTGTCTTTGGTGATGATCCATGCACCTCCACAGGCTAAACTGATGTGTGTGTGGATCCAGACCCAGACTGCTCCTCTCGCGTCCTCACCGAACACAATATAAACTCATCGCACAGAGTTCAGTAGCTTTACTACAGCAGGCGCACTCACACCTCCAGAACATTGCATATAGACTCGTGTTTTACCCTGTTTACACAGCTAATAATAATAATAATAATAATAATAATATTAGATTGTCAGAACGCACACCTGAGTCAGTCCGAACGTTCAACCCTGATTTAAGATATTAAGGCGCATTCACAGTTTGGGACATTATACTTTAAATAAAAAAGGATTTAGTCATACTAAACGAGTAATATGTGCCAACCATCTAATAATAACATTATCCCACAGTAAACAAGGGATAAAGAACATTTGAATAAATACAAAACCATCATTCACAAAGAAATACTATAAATAATACTTTTTTTAAAAAAAAAAAAAAAAAAAAAGAAAGAAAGAAAGAAAAGAAAAAGAAAAACAAACACGTACGGTTATTGCCTTTGGCATAACATTATTCTACCATGATTTTAAATAGACAAAATAATAATAATAATAATAATAATAATAAATCCAGACAGACGCACAGTCCTCACACAAAGGGTTTCGTGGCGAGGTTTTCTAGGAAAGTTTGGAGAGGACGCGCGCCGCTCAGCTCAGGAACGAATTGGGCGCGACGCGCTTGTGTTGAGACAGGAGTCCGCTGGAAAGTGGCGATGTGAAGGACGGCAAACTAGTTCTTAGGGAATCCGACAGCAGAGGGGACGGAGAGCTGGAGATGCCGTAGCCCGGCGCGCTCGCCAGAGACTGCGGCTGCTGCGCGCCCGGCACGAAGTATCCATTGTGCCCTGAGAGTAATCCAGCAGCGGACGGCGGAGACACGCCGTAGCCGTTCGACAGGTTGATACTCCCGCTAGAGGCTCCTAGAATCGGTCGAGACATATCCCCGTTCCCGAGCGGCTCGACGCCGGGGAGTAAAGATCCGTACGCGTGTCCTTGGTTTAGAAATCCGGAGCCGTTATAGTGCGAGTGGTGCAAGGGTAAGAACGGAGACAGCTGCCAGTAGAGCGGGTTGGTCGGGCGCTCGCCCAGCCCGAGTCCGAGGGGCGCGAAGCGGAGGCCCCTTTTCATCACCAGCTTGCCCCGCGAGGTCGCCGAGCGCCGCCGGAGCTTCCCGGTGGTTCCGCCGATGAACACGTCATCGCTGGAGGGGTCGAGCATCCAGTAGTTCCCTTTTCCCGGATCGTCGTAGTGCCGCGGCACTTTCACGAAGCACTTATTGAGGCTCAGATTGTGCCGGATGGAGTTCTGCCAGCCCTGCTTGTGCTCCCGGTAGTACGGGAAGTTCTTCATGATGAACTCGTAGATGCCGTTGAGCGTGAGCCGCTTCTCGGGACTCTGCCGTATGGCCATCATGATGAGCGCGTTGTAGCTGAACGGAGGCTTGTCGAATTTCTTTCCCTTTTTGGACGGCTGCTCGGGTTCCTCCGCGTCGCGTTGCGCGGGGTCCGTCTCCAGCGCTTCTGGGGTTTTGTCTAAGTCGGGTGCCGGGCGGTCCGCGCCCGCGCTGTCAAACTTCGATGGGAGTAACAGGCTCTTGATGCTGAACGACGTCGACTTCTGCACCATGGTCGGCTCACTCTGATCTCCCATGCCGGGCGATGAAACGCGGAAAAGTACTTTAAAACGCAGGAGGTCAGGCGCGCAGTGATGGGGACGTCGCGTGCATGACTCTTACAAACTACCTCATCGTACGGGAGCGAGCAGGAGCTCTGCGCTGTAGCTGGACGGTGTCAGTCGAGCCGCGCTCACTCCATCATAATGCGCGGAGAGCCCCGCGCGCGCTGGAGTCTGGAGCGCCTCCTGTGCGTCACTGATCACGTAGCCTGAATAGGAGGGACGAGGAGTTGTTTACACGAAAAGCGCTGGGATAAAGTTTGAATGGTCCAAAACTAATTGGCACTCGCTTGATAATACTTTGAAGGGTTTCGGATCATGCGAACGTCAAGTATTTATAATAAACTGTCCGAGGCGGTATAAATGTACCATCGGTCCGACACAGTTCTGTGCGTAAAAGCGCGCGGGCTGAGCCAACGGCGCCTCTAGTGTCCGCGCGCGTCACAGATCCACTGAGATCCTGGTGGAGAACTGGACAAGTTCTGTTGACACTTTGAAGCTCTCATAATGACTTTTTTTTTATTGCACTGTAATCTTGTGACGCCGCGCGCTCTCCGTCAGCGTGTTTACGCGCGGCATAAACGGCGTTTACAGTTGATCAATCAGTCTGATATGTTACACAGCTTCACTTAAAATCATCTGTGTCTCAAATAGCTTTTTTAGTTTTAAATTCCGCACATTTTGCATCCTGAAATGAACCTTTTTCCTCCTCTCGCGCTCACACTAACGCTAATTGAGATTAAATTGTTAAATATCAGATGGATTCTGAACCGATCAAAGGTTTTGTCATCTGAACATGTTAAACATATTGATTTGTCGAATGTGAAATGATTTAAATGATTATTTTTATTGATGCACAGAACGGTAATGCAGATATTGGCTTTATATTGTTAAAGAGACGAAGACTGTGTGTGTGAGAAACGTTAAAATAATAATGTTAACATGTTAGAATATGTTAAAATAATAATAAGAAAAAGGTCAATTGGTTAAAAAAAATATAATATTTGAATGTGTTTTTTATTTAATTGGTGTTATAGGATAAATTCTTGTTTTTTTTTTTTACAAATATTTTTATTTCCTAAAAAAACATCACTAGTTATTGCGTCAATTTTGTAAATAACCTAATAAAAAATATTTCGCAGTGCAAATAATATATCATGTTTTGTGCTGTCCATTGATTTTTAATAGTAATAATAAAGCTTTTTTACGCGCGTTTGTCACTAAATGAATGTCTTATTATTTATAATAAATAATCATTATTACTATAAAACACGACAGGATGTCTCAATAATACTGTTTGATGGAATTATTTAGTTTATATTTCCAATGTCATCTTTATTTTCCACATAATGAGAGCGTCACTAAGGCGTCGAGCCGCTCCGTTTCATTTTTATCTGTTGTATCAGAGCTTTTTCTTTCAAATAATTACACAAACCTGCTATAAATATAATACAAAATGCAGAAATGCTTTAAACTGTTTTTGACATCGATAAACGAGCGCAGAGATGATGAAGGCCGATAGATAAATTCGGCTTTTATATTTTCCTTTTTGCACCTCAGATGTGAATCCATAACGAGTTAAATAATTATGTGCGTTAGATATAGCAAAGAAAACAATTTGTATGATTTGAATACATTTTTATGAAAAAAAAAAGGGTTTTTAATTGCCCACACTTCAAGTTTTCCTGTCCATCAATGCAAAATTGCTTCACAAAATAATATTAATTATTAATTATCATTTGAGGTCAAAAACAAGACCAGTCATGCCAAAATGAGTCATTTGTAGTTTCATATACATTTAGTTCATGACTGACATTGTTCACTTATATGAAGAAGCCCCCCCCCCATACACACACACACTCATACACACACGTTGTGTTTTCATGTTTTATGGGGTCATTCCATAGGCGTAATGGTTTTTATACTGTACAAACTCTACATTCTGCACAACCTACCCATCACAGAAAATGTTCTGCTATTTTAGATGTTCAAAAAAGATCATTCTGTATGATTTATAAGCTTGTTTCCTCATGGGGACTAAAAAAATGTTCCCACAACGTCAAGATTTACTGGTTTTACTTACATTGTGGGGACATTTGGTCCCCGTAATGTAGGGAATCCCCACACACTCTCGCACACACACACACACACACACATTTGTTTTGCTATCTTAGTGAGGTCATTCCATAGACTTCATTGATTTTATATCAGGTCAGTGATATTTTCTCTCTCTTAACTCCTAAATCTACCATCACAGAATCATGTGACCATCACTAGATTTACATAAAAACATCTTTTGCTTGATTTATAAGCCTTTTTATCTAGTGACGACCAGTCAATGTCTCACTAGTGGCTTGAGAAAGTGTTTCACAGTATAAATGAGGACATGCACATTATGCATATCTTGCCTCTTGGTGTCATTTTAAATTGTTTACCCAAACGCTTAATGCCAAAACTAGAGCAAACACACGAACAGATGAAAATGATGCGCAGAAGGTTCAGGGAAAGGTCACAGTACTGCAGTAGTGATGGTGAAGGACCTCAGCGGGCCTGTCCTGGATTTGACTCATTTCTTACTGTGGTTTACCAGCATTCACCGGTGCCTTTACAAAACATTGTTTCAACCCAAATTTGGGTCAAAAATGCTTAAACCTGACCATTGGGTTATATTTTTAAATTACATTTTTAACCCAACCGTTGGGTTTTCGCATATTTGACCCAAATTTGGGTTGAAACAACCCAGCATCTACTCTTTACTGACATTCATTTTAAATGTGTTTGTTTCCTGCAAGGAAATTTCTAAACCTTTATTTCTAAACTATTGAACATTTCATTTAACACACACACAGCGGGGCATGTTGTCCCACGGGGAGCCCGCTATTTCAATACACCATTTTAGAATGTTGTCATTTTCCACATTGTTCAAATCATTGTTGTGAGTGTTGAGAATCTTTTGTTTTGAACCAGTGATTCTGAGCGCCTGCCGGAGTCACGTGATTTAGTTTCGCGCGTTTCTTGTTCGCTAATCTTGGCCAGTTTTATAATGTAGACCTTTTAATGCCACATATATACCAAAAAAAGAGGAAAAGTAGCAGTTGATTGGCCTGATAAGCGTCCATAAAACACCAAGTCCTAAAAATAATAAAATAACACTTAGCCTATTATACAGAAACTTAACGTTTAATGATATCTGATTTGTAGGTTACATTTTCAATGGAACATTTGCTAGTAGATTTTTATTGATTTATTCATTTGCTTATTCGAACACTCCACCTTTTTACAATATGTTGTCATTTGGCTCGAAAATATCGTTCAAAGCATTGTTGTGAGCGAAACCGTTGAGAATCTTTTGTTTTGAACCAGTGATTCTGAGCGCCTGCCGGAGTCACGTGATTTAGTTTCGCGCGTTTCTTGTTCGCTAATCTTGGCCAGTTTTATAATGTAGACCTTTTAATGCCACATATATACCAAAAAAAGAGGAAAAGTAGCAGTTGATTGTCTCTTTTTGGCCTGATAAGCGTCCATAAAACAGCAAGTCCTATAAATAATAAAATAACACTTAGCCTATTATACAGAAACTTAACGTTTAATGACATCTGATTTTGTGGGTTACATTTGCAAGTGGATTTTTATTGATTTATTCATTGGCTTATTCGAACACACCACCTTTTTAGAATATGTTGTCATTTGCCTCGACAATATCGTTCAAATCATTGTTGTGAGCGAAACAGTTGAGAATCTTTTGTTTTGAACCAGTGATTTAGCGCGCATGCCAAAGTCACGTGATTTAGTTTCGCGCGTTTTGAAATTTGGTTGTTCACGCCGATCTCGGTCAGTTTTATAATGTAGACCTTTTAATGCCACATAAAAAAGGAAAAGTAGTTGTTGATTGTCTGTTTTTGGACTGATAGCGTCCATCAAACACGCAAAACAAGTCTTAAAAATAATAAAATAGCCCATTATTAAGACACCTAATGTTTAACGATATCTGATTTGTAGGTTACATATTCAAAGAAACATTTGCGAGTGGATTTCTATTTATTTATTTGCATATTTGGTCTGTTTTCAACGCATTTACACTGTTTTGCGCAGTAGGCGTCACGTTTCGAATCTAATGAATCATTTTGTGAATCAATTTGGCTTTCGAAGGGCTGCTTTTCCCATCAATTACCGTCTTTAAGTTGCTTTTAATTATTTTGCAGGCTATTTAATCCATAGAAACACCATATAATAAATGACTCAAAGATTTTAATAGGCCTGTGTTTTTCCATCTGTTAATATTGATGTAAAACACAAACAGACCTCGACGCTTAACACGCAAACCTCAACAATAGTGACAATTAACAACTACATGAGGCGAAAACACTCCCTGTAAACATCAAAGCATGACACACATAACTACTACTAATAATAAAACAGTTGCTTGAATAAACCCAAACAACGACTGTGTAATTTATTCATGCTGCAGTGCATGCTGGGAATTCACAAACCCTCAACAATCACTAACATTGTTCAATATAAAGCTCTTTGTCCATGTGACTCTGCGAGGGGTTGAATTATTGAATGGAAATTTAGGACCTTCTATCTTCACAGATGTGATGTGCAAATATGAGCTTTTCACCATCAATAGTTTACTAAATTAGAAGTAATATTTTTTATAATATCTCAATTTTTGCCTTCATATATATATATATATATATAGAAATGACCAAATGTTTGAACTGTAGTTTCATTTGTTTGCGTATGCCTTGCAAACATGATATTTTCATGCTCACAAAGGCCTTTGATAATTTGTTATCTAATGTAATGAATGTTTTTAGTGAGACTTAAGTGTCTAAACACTTTTCGGTGCAGATGTATCTTATGTAAGAGCACAACATTGCCAAATCTGACAGTCCTGATGGAGTTTGAGGGGGGAAAAAAACATAAAACATAACAGAAAAGCTCTGTGGCACTTTTAGCAGTGGATATTATGAACCACACAGAGATTAAACCAACAATAATTAGAAAAGAAACAGCCCATTAAGGGGCATAAACACCCTCTGAAATGATATGAATCCATTAATGTAATCGACAGACTGGCGGTCGTGTTAGTGGAGCGTCGGCCGTCAGTAGAATCTGAGGAAATCTCACCTTTTTATTTAAAAAAGCTCAACATTTTCTTAGTTCAGGGTTTGGATTAGTCTGTAAGCATTATAATTAGCATTTATTGTTTTAGCTTTGTGTGTGTGTGTGTGTGTGTGTGTGTGTGAGAGAGAGAGTTTGTGCCTGTCGACAACGTTGTCAGTCTGAGCTCTAGGATTATGGGTCCTCTCTGTCAGGCATTACTGGCTCAGAACAAATCAACAAATGGTGTGTGTGTGTGTGTGTGTGTGTGTTTGCTGTTACTCCTCAATCAGCCGATTGATTGGTTGAATGGTTGTTGTTTGCTATTGGTGGATCTCATGTGAGTGACAGGTTGCCCCGCCCACGTCATCAGAGAAGAGATGATGCTGCAAGAGTGAGGGGAAATTATTCAATAATGATGTGCACCTATAAATCATTTAGAATAAACACTGTGGATATTCCATAAAATCAATTTTACTTTCATGGTCACTTTAAATGAGAAGGAAATATCAGCACATTTTAACTGCGTTAAGGCCCGTTCACACCAAGAACGATAACTATATTAGTTTGTTTATTTACTTTATATATATTTTTGTTATGCTGCTATTTGGACGTTTTGTCATTGTATTAAGAGTTACTGTTGTTTATTTGGTATTTTGTATATACTTGCAAGCAATAAAAAAATATATAAATAAACGATAACTATATTAGCATCCACACCAAAGAACGATAACGGTGTGTTTATTGTGTTTCTAGTTGCATTTACACGCTTTAACCAGCAGATGTCCTCAGCATGCCATGGTTTCGAGCTAGTGTAATCGATCTAATAAATTTACCTGACGAAGTCAATATGGTGGAATAAAAACAACGCCTCTTTTTCACTGCAACTTTAAAGGAAGCAATCATGTTAGCGAAACTAGCACTGGATACCTGAGGTAATTTTCTTTTGTTTGCTAGCCTGACATAATGATCTCATCGTTAATACTTCCCACTATTTATTCCGAGGGTGTGACCGATTGTTTTCCATCTATTTTCTTTATAGTATCCTTGAAAAGGGGGTTTGAGTCGCCATTTTCTGCAACGTCGGACGTCCGTCATTTTAAATGCGCGGGCTCTCAAATTAGAATGGATTCTGATTGGCGGTCAGTGCTTTATCGTTCAAAAAAAAAAAGCGATCCCAAATATATCGTTTCTCTTTATCTTTAACATTATAGCTGTGGTGTGGACAGTGCTATTCTTTTATATTTAGAACGATTTTTAAGAACTTTTATCGTTTTATAATGATCGTACTTGGTGTGAATGGGCCTTAGACTATTAATTTAGAAATAATTTCCCTGAAAATGTTTAATAAGACCACAATTTATTGCATTATTTTTCCTTTTTTCTTGATTTTTATTAACAGTATATGCATCTATATTCAACATAAATGCTTCAAAAAAGTCACAAGCATAAAGGCTTACGTTTGAGACTGTGAAAGTTTGATCTCTGTCCTTCTGTGATCATCGGTCATGTGAAAACATGGCAAAAACATTTAACCTGTGGTGTTTTGGGTCGAAGGTCTCGGTTGAATCCAAATGTGATTTATTTTTTTTGAAAGGATTTGTCTGTTTAAAGCCTTGTATGCAAATTCAATCTCCAATAATATGCTTGTGCATTGACAAATGTTTTTGAATTCACATTGTATCTAATCTCTGCTTGTTTTTCAATCATAAACATACTAGATTACAGAGAATGCCTGAGAATATTAAAATCTTATCAGGATGTGAGAGGAAAATTGTGTTATGTGTGTGTTGGCACATTTCTGAAGCTCATTATTTGTGGTTATTGATGTAATCTGCTTTTTTAAATTCAATCATTCTGAAAGGAGAAAAAATAAATTGATGTTTTTACATGCAAAAAAAATGGGGCTATGGTATTACTATAGCATTTTGTTACAATCATGGTACTGCCACAGAACTTTTTGAACTGTACATTAAATAAAAACTAATTGGACAAGAATATTTTTAAATTCTACAAATGTTTATTGTTGATTTAATCATTGCTCATTCATAAATATATGATATTATTCGTAATTATGGCATGTCTATATTTGAGGTGTAACATATTGTAGAATCTACTATTTATTAAAATCTCATTTATTTAACCTATTCTTATAAAGCAGTTTATAAAACTCTCGCGAGAATGACTCTACTGCAGACGACTCTTCCTCCAGAGGGCGCGCTGCCGCTTAGAAAGCACATTTCAGGACGTTTTTTGTCTTATTATGTGATATTTTTAAAGACTACAGTCTAGGATATAAATAGAAACCCAGGCCAAACAACCACTATAAAATAATGCTTTAAAACTCACCATCCTGTCATCACAACGACTGTGATTTGTCCATCGCGACAAACGCTGAGAAAAGTAACAGGTGTCACGTGACGCACTCCTCGCTGCACAAGTGTCGGGTCTAGTTGCTTTGCAAGCGGCGGCGGCGTCAAGCGCTTTTATTTATGATTATCTGTAATTTAAACATCTGCTGGACTTCTGTTTTGGTCCTGACCCTCGTAATATTGCTTGCAATGTCTTTGGACTCCGGTGAAAAATATGTCTCTGTAGATTTTGAGGTGTTCGGGAATGTTCAGGGTGGGTATTTGACTGTGCTTTTGCAAACTTGTCGACATTAATTCAGGCCACGCCTCCAAAAATAGACGCGCGTTTATTTATGCCACAGCACAGGGTTTAAATCATTGTGTTATGCTTATTTCTTAATATAATAGTATGCTCGCTATTTTTATTAGTATGTGTTTATTGAATAGTACAAGTTTACATTAATAAATAACATTTATATGTATGTTTATAAAATAAAATATTTGTCTTTTTTCAGGTGTTTGCTTCAGAATGGTGAGGAAATTTAGGGTTAATACAAACTAAGTTTGCTTTGCAGAACCTACTAACCCTAACCAAATATATATATATATGTGTGTGTGTGTGTGTGTGTGAGTGAATGTATGTGTGTGAGAAAGAGAGAGAGTGTGTGTGTGTGTGTGTGTGTGTGAGAGAGAGTGTGTGTGAGTGAATGTATGTGTGTATGTTTGTGTGAGAGAGAGAGAGTATGTATGTGTGTGTATGTTTGTGTGTGAGAAAGAGAGAGAGTGTGTGTGTGTGTGAGAGAGAGTGTGTGTTTGTGTGAGTGTGTGTGTGTGTGTGTGTGAGTGAATGTATGTGTGTGAGAAAGAGAGAGTGTGTGTGTGTGAGAGAGAATTTGTGTGTGTGTGTGAATGTGCGTGAGTTTGTCTGTGTATGTGTGTGA
>CM076064.1:1245000-1300000 GCA_038088235.1 Zacco platypus
TTCTTTTAATACAATATTATTATTTATAATAAAATATAAATGTTATTATAAGTATTTAAAATGATATTTTTATATTTTATTATTTATTGTTTTGGTTCTAACTTTTTTATAATATAATTTGTTCTATTATAAAATTATATATATATATATATTTTAATATTATATTATTTTTGATCCAATATTATTTATTATAAAACATAACTATTATTTGGAGTGTTTCATATTATATTTATATAACATTTAATATAATATTTTGTATGATATAATATTTATATAATATATTACATATTTTATTGTCATTTATTGTTTCTAAATATATATATATATATATATAGGCTATAATTTATATATTCCAGTGTTTTTATTATATTGTATTTAATCAATATTTATATATTTTTAATAATTTAAATGACTTTATTATGCACACACACTTATTTTATATTTTATATTTTTATTATTATTTATTGTTTTAGACTATATTTGTGCATTCAATATAAAAAAAATTTCTGTGACTGCAGTTGTGTTACAAGTAGCAATAGGTCAATATATATATATATATATATATATATATATATATATATATATATATTATATATATAATTTATTTATTTTATTTATTATTTATTTATTTTTTCATTTATAATATATATATATATATATATATATAAAATAATAAAAAAAAAAATATATATATATATTATTAAAATATATATATATGTATAAAATGCATACATATATATATATATATACATAATATATACAGTCGCAGTTAGTAAATAGTAGCAGGTGTTTTGGTATCAAACTAGCATTGTGTTCCTGAAGCTTCACCAGAGAAAGTGAGAGCGTCCGGCGGATTGTTAGACTGAGGTTAATGGAAATACAAATCTGTATGAATAAATTCCTTCCTATTGCAGTGTGTCAATGTTATCTGACTTCCTCACCAGAGGAAGCTCCTTTCCTGTATAACACAATGAACACCACAAAGACTCGAGTGTTTATGAGTTCAGAGATCAGCTGTCGTGTTTGTGAGTGAGTGAGAGTGTTTCAGAAGAGCGTGAGAATGACGGAAAGTTCGTTCTGTGAATGAAAACACAGAACATTAAATTATTTATAAATTAATATAATGTAATCTAAATATTTTTGGGTTGCTTATAAAGGTATGCTAGTTATACATTTTTAATTATTAAATTAAGTTAACAAATTTTTATTAAATCTTTTTAAATAAAATAAGTTTTAATGTTGTAATTATTTGTGAGATTAACTAGCAATATCAATATGAAAAGAGTGTAGTTTATCCTCCATATAGTTCAAATCAACATGTGACTTTTATTGCTTTTAAAACAGTAATGTGACGCCTATTCATGTAAAAGTGTCTTTTCCTCTTCCAGGGTTGGATTTCCTCAGTATTGAGTGAACCACACCCCGATGAAACTCGACGCTTTCAGGTCCAAACTAAAACAAACGGCTGATAACCCCAGAATAACCCGGATCCGTCTGTAATCCGTCATTCCCACAATCTACACTGCTGGCTTTATCACAGGGGCCGTTCCTGAGCTGTTGCTGTAGAGATTGTGCCTGTTCTCTTTGACACTGGCTCCTCCTCTTCCTGGCAGGCCCATTATGGAGCTGAATATTGGGCAGCCATGCAGATGGTCTGACCGCACTCTCTCTTATCCAATATGAGATCAGCGCTGCAGCCCACAGGGGAGAATAATGCATTTAGAGGCCTCTGAGGAGCACTGCATGAGAGATGCTGCCTGTGTGTGTGTGTGTGTGTGTGTGTGTGTGTGTGCGCCTCGCCCTTGTTTTCGAGAAAGAGAAAGAAAATATCCTCCAAACCTGCACTGTAAGAAAATAAACCTGTAAAATTTACGACAGCGGTCGACTACAGTCGAGAAAAGGCTCTAACTTTAAAGGGGTAATATGTAATCGGATTACTTTACCAAGTAACTAGTAAAGTTACTTTTTCAAATAAGTAATGCAAGTTACTTTTTTTTACATTTATTAAAGCTGGAATATGCAGTAATATATCTAAATACCACTGGGCCAGAGTTATATATTTTGTTCAGTTGAGTACTTACAATATCCCAAATGTTTCCAACTATTAGTACATCGTGAGAAAATCGTAATTTTAAACAAGGACTTGTGAGGAGTCGCCTGTAAATCGCGTGATATCCGCGTTAACCTCGATTTCCGGTTTTATTTTGTAGAAACCAACGACGCTTTAGTATATTTTACTTGTTGGAACACAGACAAACATCTGTTTTGATACATTATAGACTAATCATTGTAACATAGCTCAACACGTTTAAATCTAATTTTCTTGATTTTTTTTTGCGAGTACCATGCTTTACCACGCCTCAGAGAAAAACATTATTTTGTCAACATTGCATAATGAGATGCAGCTTTATTTTTACAGTAATACAGAATTTTCTCCATCATACATTTTAAAATTAATGTTAATGCATGTCATTTATCAACACAAGCCATACAGAATTTAATATGATATTGTAATATCGATCTATCTTGTCGATCGTGTCTCACAGCAGCCGTGAGCGAACGCTCAGAGTGACGTCATAACATCATCTTCAACACACTCAAATGTGTCTAATATGATAAACAGAGGAGCGTTTCCTCATAATCATGACCGGAGAAGCAGAAGCGGCGACTGTGTCATAATAAAAGTCCCGCTGCTCTCGAGGCGTGTGTCGCTCGTCTCTCATTATCAGTCGTCTCGTTCAGCTCCACAACACTCGCTCCTGCTCTGCTTCACACTACAGTAACGTTAATAATCGCATCCGTGAACATGATTTCTGCCCGAGTCTCATCCCAATTCTTCTCCACCGGCTGTGAGGTGAAGACCACATGTCCCAAGATTCCTCGCTCAAACTTGGGGTCATCACGCCTTTGTTTTGAATAGGCGACCTCTAGTGGACGGAAAACTACATAGTGCAGCTTTAACCGACACCTCTTCTGTCCCTATGTTGAGAAAAGGTTGCAGACACGTTGTGTGCGCAATAGTCCCTGCAACAGTCCCCGCCCCCTTTTTTAGTGCTGCTTGATTTATTTTTTTCCCATAGGGATTTCAAAAAGGTCTTTGTTAAAGAGTTATAAGCCATGAACTGAGCCAATCAGCTACGAGAAGAATCACAACACTACAAATGTTGATTTGAAGCAAAAAAGTTCATGAAAATCAGACAAAAACAGCTTTAGAGAGGGAAAGAACTACAATCTCATGAAGCATTGCAAACAACATAATCGAATGATAAAGATGGGGAAATATAAAACTACTCATAAAACAAGTTTATATAAGTGATGAACACCTGCTGTTAACAAGCAGAATCACTGAAGAAAAGAGAAACACAGCTGACTTCTGTTTGTTAACAGCAGGCGTTCATCACTAATGTCCATCACTTCATTAATCAGTTAATTATCTCATTAACTTTAACTCTTGAACCACTTTTAAACAGGGTTATTTTAATAAATTCTGCCTTTTTTTGTCTTGTGAACTATATGTAAACATCTTTTATGTTAAATATCTTACTCCAGACAGTACTAAATAAAAATAACATGCATTTTGTATGATCTCTCTTATTTTGTTAAAATTATTCACATTTTCATTCATTTTTGCATGCAACTGTAATTATTTAAACAAAATACCATCAAATGTAAAGTTTTTTTTGCTTGTAATTACTTCCTGAATCTGTACATTTAACTGTAAAATTACATAAATATCATGTTCCCTTTCGAAGGGAACTCGAGTTGCGTCGTACAACGCTAGGGGGAACCGCCTCTGCGGGAACCGGTGTCTGAAACTAATATCCAATCTCTTCAATATGAACTTGACCGGCGACAGCCCATGACGTCATATCGATGCGTCCCACGTGTATATAAGGGGCGCTCAGATAACATGTCGTTCTCTTTTCGTCTTCAGGGACTGTATGTTTGAAACACTATCGTGATATTATGAAATGCACAGGCAAACTAAGTGTGTGGATCCGTGTCACTCATTATTTGACATTAGATTACACACACGAGCTGTGCGCTCTCTGTCTGCGTGAAGAGCACGTACGGGCAGTTCTCGAGGGAGCTGCTGGTGCAAACTGTGAATGTTCCATTCTCGTCTGGGTCTCTTCTCGAGGGAGGAGAGTTCAGCATCTGCGCCTGGTGGTTCGGGTCCCGCTCGCGCTGAGGCAGAGCGGAGACTCGGATCATGGGGCTTTCAGATGGCGCTCGCCGAACATTTGAAAGGGGTGTGACCGCTCGCGCGATTCGGCGGATCGCGAGAAGGAGCTGCTGGGACAGGATGCGCTGTTTTCTACATCTGCAGTCCAGCGGTGAGTGCTCTTCCAACCGAGCAGGAGATGGCTGGAGAGGGTGAGTAAATACTGATTTCTCTCAGCCGCCCTGTGCCGCGTATGCTGAGCTGTTGATTATGGAACGCGCTGCAGGCAGATTACAGTTTCCATGGCAGCGCGTTGGGGGAGAGGCCGCGCGCATTCAATGAATGACGATCGGTTTCTCTCTGGCCATATTTCTACAGCTCTAGTGAGCTTTCCATGCCTTCCTATACTGAGAAAGTTGGGGGGGCATGGAAGTACCCATGTTCTGTATTCCTTAAATATTCCATATACGTGTGTATATATGTATGTATATGTATGTATGTATGTATATATATATATGTATGTATATATATGTATATATATGTATATGTATGTGTATGCGCGTTATATATGTGTATTATATAGGCTATACGGTGGTATGGGACATGGAGTTAGCCATGCACCACCCTGTGGCCGCAGGATGAACTGTTTGGCTAAGTAACATGATACATTTTCATTTACTCATATGCAAATACTGAAGTATTTCTCTTTAGACCTCGGTTCCCTGTTTGGGTTTATTTTTGAGGGAATATGGGTACGTATCGATGCTGGAATTAGCCAACTAATGATAAACTTTATTGTTTGGCACTTCTTGCGTGGATACAGCTCAAACTCTGCCATCTAGGTCCTAAAGTGACATTTCCCTTAGATGGCAGGGCATACGTGGCAGCGGGTCAGGCTGGTGCTGCTCTGCACACGATGACTGTGTGGCAGGCACACCAGGCTGTCCTGCGGAGAGACTTAGACCAGCGGCATTCAAGAAGAAGTGCATGCTGCTGAGGTCTGAGTCCTCAACCAGACAGATGGCCTGGCCCGTCCCGACCTGAGGGTCGCAGACAGGGCCAGAAGGTGAGTGTCGCCTCCCGTGCACCCCTCCTGGTATGAGCAGGTCACTTGGAGGCGAGACTCAAGAAACTTGGGAGAGGTGATCCGCCAGGGATGCGGTAAAGATCGGCGCCCCTGGTGGATCCCCGCTCTCTGGTAGAGGGTTAAAATTATTTACCGTCTATGTTCTCTGTAAGCCGCAGTTTCTATATCAGACCAGAGCTGGGCCTATGACATTAATTCTGATGGCCCGCCTTTGGCGTGATAGTGAGACTCCCTTTCAGGCTATAAGGGTGGTAGGATCCACGTTTCCATGGTGGTAGACCGCCACCCTGTGGCCGCAGGGTGAATTGTTCCTCTCCTTTTCTTTAAAGCGAGGCAGGTTATGGGAATTACTATGTATTTCTTGGAATGTAGCTCTCCCTGTTTAGGAGGCTGGCAGAGATTTCGTGTATGTGTTGTATATATATACATATATGCATGAGGGTTGCATGTGTGTATATATGTGGATATACATGCAGTTACATTACAAATAAGCAGGGCTATTTTGTATATAGGTCCCCTTTTTTCAGTAAGGGAGTGCAGTTATATACTTATTAGTCCCCTGAGGTCCCCTGTGTGTGTGGCAAAATATGAGAGTAGGAGGAATGCCAGTAGGAGCTTTTCTGTCTGAGGAGAGGAAAGGCTTTAGGTCCTCTGGCAAACCGCCGCTTTAGTTTTTATCAGTAAGTTGGCCTCCCCACTTGAGAGTGTGGTTAAGGCTGCTGCTGTGTGTAGGTAGGCCCTCTTGTATATTCAAGACAGGCCACCTTCACTGCCATCTCAGAGCAGGGTAGTCTTGTGACTTTGACCTTAGGAATGCTTAGCACCACTTGGGAGGCAGCAGGCCGCGCTGTGGGTGAGCCCCAGCGTTGCAGGCCATCAGCAGACCGGTAAGTCTTGCCGTCGGGTAAGCTGGCCTTAGCAGGCCGCCCTGTCGGCGAGCAGGCCTCCCTGTGGGCGAGCCCCAGGGTTGTAGGCTTTTCACTACTGTTAGTCTGACTGGGTAGTCTGGCTGTCAGGTAAGCTGGCCTTAACAGGCCGCCCTGTATGCTGACGTGTCTCTCTGTAGGCGAGCCCCAGGGCTGCAGACTATCCACGACTAGAAGTCTTGCTGTCAGGTGAGCTGGCCTTAGCAGGCCGCCCTGTATGCTGATATGCCTCCCTGTGGGCGAGCCCCGGGGTTGCAGGCATTGGATAGCTGCTAGTCTAAAGCTATCAGGTGAGCTGGCCTTAGCAGGCCGCCCTGTATGCTAACATGCTTCCCTGTGGGCGAGCCCAGGGTTGCAGGGAGCTGGCCTTAGCAGGCCGCCCTGTATGCTAACATGCCTCCCTGTGGACGAGCCCCAGGGGTACGGATATATGACAGCTGGTTGGTAAATTAGCCGGCCATTGTGGTCGCTCTGAAATGAGCCCCAGTGGCTGGACATCGCCAGCCTCAGAGTCCACGGCCTCCATGGCGCCGTTAACATAGGTGCGGTGCTGATCCTAGGATTGAGCAGAATGACTCCCCTAGCTTGATAGGGTCGGTAGCACTTTGCTGAGTCCTGCTCTCCAGGATGCCCGTCTCTAAGATCCGTTGATTGAGTTGGTTACTGCCCTTCTGCAGTCCCTCTTTCTGGACGTATCTTTGTGAGATTTTTGTAAGAGACACTGTTTCTGAGGAAACAGTCAGGTGGTTGGCAGGCTAGGCTACTAGCTCAGCTAGAGGCCGGGCCAGCCTCCCTGACGGCCGCGGTCTATATACTCCCCTCATAGGATTGAGCCAGGGACTCCCCTCGCTTGTAAGGGTTGATAGCACTTTGCTGAGTCCTGCTCTCCAGGATGCCCGTCTCTAAGATCCGTTGATTGAGTTGGTTACTGCCCTTCTGCAGTCCCTCTTTCTGGACGTCTCTTTGTGAGATTTTTGTAAGAGACACGGTTTCTGAGGAAACAGTCAGGTGGTTGGCAGGCTAGGCTACTAGCTCAGCTAGAGGCCGGGCCAGCCTCCATGGTGGCATTCAGGGTCGACTTTGCTCCCCTGAGAAGTGACAGCCCGGTTATGGCCGTAGGCCGTGTGCACTTCCCTTGTGAACGCCTTGGGGAGTGCACGGCCTCCATGGCACTGGTAAGGCAGATGCCATGTAGATCCTAGGAGTCTCTAGGGTCCGTTGGTTGAGTTGGTTACTGCCCTTCTGCAGTCCCTCTTTCTGGACGTCTCTTTGTGAGATTTTTGTAAGAGACACTGTTTCTGAGGAAACAGTCAGGTTGTTAGCTGACCTGGCTACTAGCACAGCTAGAGGCTGGGTCAGCCTCCCTGACGGCCATGGGCTATGTATACTAAAGCCCCTCACGAGGTTGAGCCAGCGACTCCCCTCGCTTGTAAGGGTCGATAGCACTTTGCTGAGTCCTGCTCTCCAGGATGCCCGTCTCTAAGATCCGTTGATTGAGTTGGTTACTGCCCTTCTGCAGTCCCTCTTTCTGGACGTCTCTTTGTGAGATTTTTGTAAGAGACACTCTTTCTGAGGAAACAGTAAGGTGGTTGGCAGGCTAGGCTACTAGCTCAGCTAGAGGCCAGGCCAGCCTCCATGGTGGCATTCAGGTTTGACTTCATTCCCAAACAAGTGACTGGCTGGGTTGCCTATGGGCCCCAGGCCACGCTCCCTCAAGGGACCCCTTCTGAGGAAGTTGTTGGTCCCAGGCCTTGGTGCGGCCTTGGCAGGTCTCCATATGTGTGTAGAGGCCGCCTTAAGGCTTAGTGCTGAGGTTTTGACCGCTGGGAGCGCTGTCACTGACAGCCCAGTGGGACCCTGGGGGTCTGGCATTTCATTTGCCTGATTCTGACAGTGGTCACTGCCATAATTTGGCATGCACTCCCCTCAGCATGGCGGCGTGGGTATACCGTTCCCCTAGCGTTGTACGACGCAACTCGAGTTCCCTTCGAAAGGGAACGTCTCAGGTTACGTATGTAACCATAGTTCCCTGAGAACAGGGAACGAGACGTTGCGTCTTCCTGCCATGCCTCAGGGCCCGCCTGCTTACAGTCCCTTCAGACGATAAGCGGACGACATGTTATCTGAGCGCCCCTTATATACACGTGGGACGCATCGATATGACGTCATGG
Organism: Zacco platypus; assembly: GCA_038088235.1. Lineage (NCBI taxonomy): Eukaryota > Metazoa > Chordata > Actinopteri > Cypriniformes > Xenocyprididae > Zacco > Zacco platypus. The sequence continues at coordinate 1,253,350 of CM076064.1, forward strand.
GCTGTCGCCGGTCAAGTTCATATTGAAGAGATTGGATATTAGTTTCAGACACCGGTTCCCGCAGAGGCGGTTCCCCCTAGCGTTGTACGACGCAACGTCTCGTTCCCTGTTCTCAGGGAACTATGGTTACATACGTAACCTGAGACGTTCGATCTATTTTTCAGTTTTTTACTGTAGCATTTTTACAGTCCTTTACCATTAAAATGACAAAACATTTTTTTACGGTGTGTATGATTGTCTTTCTTTCTTTTATGTTCTCTTATAATGAAAGTGAAAGTGGATTTAGATGTTGTGCCTCTTATAATGCAAAGTGCATTATATTCCACACTTTTGATGTGTTTTGTCTCTCCGTCTGTCATCTACAGGAAGTACTGGCTCAGTAAGGTGGGCAGTCCCAGCTCTCGAATCCACCGCGCTGAGTTCACCAATGAGAGAGACATCTCGAAACTGGAGATCCGTGGATTTGGCACTCGCTACTGAAACCCGTCCGGCAGACAACAAACTCGAATAGTTGGTAGATGATCACCAGAGAGTTCAGTGTGACTTGAACTGACGTTTTACAAGAACCCCATGAATGTAATTTGTTGTTTATATTTAATAGCATATATAGGATTGTAAATATGAATAAATTGTTGGATTTTATGTAACTTCCTCAAAGCAAAACAGAAACATAAGAGTTGCCAATCTGATTTTATGTGATCCATCCATTAAAACTCAACACTCTACAAAAATAAAACTGAAATGAATTTTTAACTTATAAAATATTATTTTTAATGCATTTGAAAGAAGTCTCTTCTGCTCAACAAGGCTGCATTTATTTGATCAAAAATACAGTAAAAATTGTGAAATATTTTTACAATTTAAAATAACTGTTTTCTATGTGAATATATAGTAAAGTGTAATTTATATTCAGTGATCAAAGCTGAATTTTCAGCATCATGTGACACTGAAGACTGGAGTAATGATGCTGAAAATTCAGGAATAAATTACACTTTAAATTGTAAAAATATTTCACTATTTTTACTGTATTTCTGATTGAACAAATGCAGCTTTATAAGAGACTTCTTTCAAATTATTCGGTAGAATTATATGTCCACATTAAAAACAGCTATTTTGATGTAAAGTTTTATCAGACTAATAAACCTCTATCAATCCACCACAACATCGAACAGAATGTTTTATTTCTAATTAAGCATTTTGACCGCTTATTAAACGAGTATGACGGGCTCTCTCGCGGATATGAATATTAGATGTCCTCTGATTCTACAAACGTTATCCTCTTTCAGGAGATCTTCACTTTATGCATAATCGACCAATCACGGCATCCCGCGGTTCTGTTTCCATGGAAAACCTGGCCGCCCTCACAGAGCTCTCTTAAGGTGGCGTCTGTGTCAGACTTCGGCATGTGACGCTTTTGCGCATCATCAGCTTCCTGTCCATCACAAATGCTTTTGGAATTATCGTTAACATCATAATGTCTTTAGAATTGAGCTCAAAGAGTCTCCCGGATTGTACATGTTGCCTCAGAGACACAAATACAGAGTCCTCGGGGTGTCCTTTTTCTCCCAGCATGCTTCACTTCAGCAAATCTGCATGTGCACCAGTTAGGGAGGCTGGAATCCTCTTAGCTGACAGTTGCAAGATTAGATCAGAGGCTTAACGAGGGTTAGCGTGTCTTTGAATAGACGGACCGCTCTCAGACTGATCTGGGAACAGTTTGCTGTGATCAATTCTGAGTCTGTATGAAATCGCAATATCCGTCAGACTCCAGCGAGCCCAGATCCGGGCCTCTGATGGAATGTGCCGGACTCTTTGTTTGTCTCTTTGTGACATTTAGAATGTTACAAAATGTTTCTATTTCACATAAATGCTGTTATTTTGAACTTTCTGTTGATGAGAGAATCCTGAAAATAAAATAAAATGTATCACTGTTTGCACAAAAATATGACACTGATAATAATCATGAATGTTTCTTGAGCATCAAATCATCAGAACGAGGATCATGTGACACTGAAGACTGGAGTAATGATGCTGAAAATTCATCCTAAATGACAGATTACTATATTCACAGTTATTCTGAACTATAATAATCTTTCACAGTATTACAGTATTTGAAGTGGAGTTGGATTGCGCTGGTCTCTCAGTGTTTTAATGGACTCGGGGTTTGATTGATTGGATCAGGGTTTCCTGACCGTCGGTCTATAAGCGTGTTTGTCCGAGGTCTTTTAACATATTTAAAGTTAACCTGCTAAACATTTAATCTGACTTTCTCTTTTAACGTCAAGATGCTTCTGTTGTTTGTGAATGCTCAAGCCTCTTTTTAACAGTAAGAATTATTTACAGTATATATAAAATCCTACTTTGAGCATTTATGTAGTCTCAACTCAAATGGATTGAGTAAAGTGGTTGAAGAGAATTGTGTTGGATTAACTTCATTTACTTAATAAATTGAACAAGCATCAAATGTTGTTTTTGGCCCACTTCATTGAAACATGTTCTTTCAAAATGAAAATATTGAGTTCAGCCAAAACGCAACTGTTTCAAGTCAGTTCAACACAGTTCAATTGTTTAAATGAGAAACCTAAAACAATGGTGTTCAATGAAAATTAAATTGAACAGTATATATATATATATACATATTAAAAAATGCTGGGTTGAAAATGGACAAACCCAGCGTTTGGGTTGTTTTAACCCAGCGATTGGGATGTCTTAACCCTGCAATTGGGTTGTCTTAACCCAGCGATTGGGATGTCTTAACCCAGTGAGGTTGGTTTGTCTTAACCCAGCGAGGTTGGGTTGTTTTAAAATAGCGATTGGGATGTTTTAACCCAGCGATTGGGTTGTTTTAACCCAGCGAGATTGGGTTGTTTTAACCCAGAGATTGGAATGTCTTAACCCTGCAATTGGGTTGTTTTAACCCAGCGATTGGGTTGTTTTAACCCAGCGATTGGGCTGTTTTAACCCAGCGAGATTGGGTTGTTTTAACCCAGAGATTGGAATGTCTTAACCCTGCAATTGGGTTGTTTTAACCCAGCGATTGGGTTGTTTTAACCCAGCGATTGGGCTGTTTTAACCCAGCGATTTGGATTTCTTAACCCAGCGATTGGGTTGTTTTAACCCAGCGATTGGGTTGTTTTAACCCAGCGATTGGGTTGTTTTAACCCAGCGAGATTGGGTTGTTTTAACCCAGCGAGATTGGGTTGTTTTAACCCAGCGAGATTGGGTTGTTTTAACCCAGCGATTGGGTTGTTTTAACCCAGCGAGATTGGGTTGTTTTAACCCAGCGATTGGGTTGTTTTAACCCAGCGAGATTGGGTTGTTTTAACCCAGTGATTGAGATGTCTTAACCCAGCGATTGGGTTGTTTTATCCCAGTGACTTGGTTAAATGTTTGCTCAACCTGCTGGTAGTTTTATTTAACCTATTATAACCTATATAACCTATTTAAAACTATTGTTTCAAATCACTGTATTTCTTGCTTAAAATGAACCCCAAATATGTTGGAAATCAACATTTTGTAATATGTTTAATTTATAATAATTCAACAATAAACATTTATTAAATTGCTTATTAATAAATGTTCATCTTTTGATTATTATTGTTTCCTCTAGTAATTATGTGTCTGATTTTTAATTTCCAACCTATTTTGGGTTCATTTTAATCCAGACATACAGTCATTTTCAAACAATAGTTGGGTTAAATAAAACGGACCAATCCAATCGCTGGGTTTGTCTGTTTTCAACTCAACTGGGGTTTTTTTTTAACCCAGCATTTCTTAGAGTAACATGGTTACATGTGCAAATATATAGATAATGAATATTTTAATGTGTTTGAGCGTCTATTTATATCCTCATTTAATGGGTGTTTAACCACATTACAGACAGGAAGCAGTGAAAGAACAGGAAACTGGTTTGTTTTCAGATTTCCACTGAGTTTTTTTCTTTATAGTGGAAAAGCTGTGATTCTGGAATGCACATGTTCTCCCGCTCACTTCAGGAGTCATGCAAACATGGACTTTATTTAAAAAAAAGAAACATCTACTTTTTTCCTCATAAATAGTTGAACAAATGAATAAATAAAAAGGTGAAAACACTTGACTTTAAAAAGTACTGCACTAGAAGGCAAAATAATGGTACTTTGATTTATTTGATTTTTTTAAAATAATACTGAGACACATTAAACTGACCAAAAGTGACAGTATTGTTACAAAAAATATATATTTCAAGTAAATGCTGTATTTTCCATTAGTCAAAGAATCCTGAAAAAAGATTTCAACAAAAATATCAAGCAAATCATCATATCAGAATGATTTCCGAAGGATCATGTGACTCTGAAGACTGGAGTAATCATGCTGAAAATCACTGGATATAAATTACAGATTATAATACAATCACTCAGAAAATGGCTTTTTAAATTGTAAAAATATTTCACAATTTTTACTGTATTTTCCGATTAAATAAATGCAGCCTTAGTGAGCAAAAGAGACTACTTTGTATGCTTTGTAAAAAAACAAAACAATGGTATAACCATTTCCAAATAAATATGGTATTTTTATGCTAGTGGCTCTACCAAAAAGTTTACTACAGATGTCATCTCTTATATAAACAGATTACATAATTTCTATTATTTTGTGTTCGTTCTCTGTGCATTATTGTCTGTTTCATAGTAGCAGCCTCTTGAGTGGGTGTCAGATTTCGTATCGTCACTGTTGCATGGCAACCGGTCGCCAACAGCTCTGAACTCTCTTTATTCTGAATTCAATGGAAGAGAAAATGTTTCATAATGCAGAAATATGTCTGCCTCGAAAAAAGAAGGTTTGGGAGTGTTTCCAGTGAGTATGTGTGACTGTAACTCTATTGTGCCCTGCTTTCCTGAAACTCTCAGACTAGTGTTTTTAACTATATCTGCAGTTCAAACACCTTCAGGATCTTCGATGAAACGGTGCCGGAGCGTCTGGATCCGCTCAGAGTCTATCAGAACCATAAATATCCTGCGAGAGACCCGCAGGAGCCCGAGAGCCGCAACGTCCCACATCCACACCACGGCAGATTCATCAGGACTAACGTCCGGTTCCTGAACGAGCCCGTCGCTCACATGGAGACCGGACACGCTGACCAGGTGAAAATACGGTTTATACATATAAAAACTGAAGGGAAATGTTCAGAATCAAAGCTGTCACATGACACATAAATCAATTCATTTTGCCAAACCGTAGTTTTGTGAACGTAACCGTTTCCTGTATGTATTTTGTAATCTTTTAAAACTGAACTGAAAACAGCCATTATATATATTTAATATTCACTGCAGTAAAAAGTGATAATTAACACCCGGATCCTCCATATATATGTTAATCTCATTTCATTTAACAAATGAAGTCGTTTATGTGACATTTTCATTCTTTTTGTGAAACACTAGAACACTATGATTATCTCATAATTATTGGTTATTTCACCCCAGTATATATATTTTCTATTTTTATGTAAAAATAGTATTTCAAAAAAATTAAATTACACATTTTTAAAGATAAAGTAAATGTTAAAAGAACTGTATCTTTTGTATTTCTTGAGTAAACTTCACACACACACACACACACACACTCACTCACACTCACACACACACACACACTCACTCACACACACACACACACTCACTCACTCACTCACTCACTCACACACACACACACACACACACTCACACACACACACTCACACACACACACACACACTCACACACTCACACACACACACTCACTCACTCACACACACACACTCACACACACACACTCTCACACACACACACACACTCACACACACACACACACACACACTCTCACACACACACTCACACACACATGTTGTGTTTTCATGGTTTATGGGGACATTCCATAGGCGTAATGGTTTTTATACTGTACAAACTGTACATTCTGTCCCCCCACCCCCCCACCCCTAAACCTACCCATCACAGAAAATGTTCTGCTATTTTACATTTTCAAAAAAGATCATTCTGTATGATTTATAAGCTTGTTTCCTCATGGGGACCGAAAAAATGTCCCCACAAGATCAAAATTTATTGGTATTACTATACTTGTGGGGACATTTTGGTCCTCATAACGTAGGGAATACTCACACACACACACACACACACACACACTCACACACACACTGAAGTAGTCTATGTGAGATTTCATTGGATCCTTTAGTGAACTGAAGTGACTTTACACTTTGTATATTTGACATATATTTCTGCTATAATTATGATTATTTTTGGCCATTTTGCCGCCCTAACTCGTGTCCAGTGTCACTGGTGGTCAAACGGTCCTGAAGAAGCTCCAGCTGTGAAAGCAGCTTACAGTAACGCCAGCACTCAGAGAAGTGATTTCCAGCCAATCAGAGACGCTCCTGTCAGAGTGCAAAAGACCAGGAGACCCGCGGCTAGAGGAATCAGTACGTTCTGTGTGTGTGTGTGTGTGTGTGTGTGTGTGAGTGTGTGTGTGTGTGTGTGTGTGTGAAATCAGTTCCTTCTGTTATCAAACATGGCTTTTTATCACTTTTGCAGTCCCAGCTCTCAGTTCCCTTGATCAATCAGAAAAACTCCAGGATTTTCACAAATCTGAATGATTGTTGAAGATCACATGACCAGCTCTGCCAAGGAAAGGTGAGAATAAAGGGGCGTGGCTTGATTGAGTTAGTTAGTAACTGTTGGTTATAGTAAGGGGCGGGACATTTCCCCAAACACCAATCACAACACACCGCTCCAGCCGACCAATCAGAGCAGTGCTTTTCAGAAGGAGGGGCTTCATACAGACAGAGTGTTACTGACAGACTGGGAAGAGAGGAGCTGCAACAATGGAGAATGATGAACATGAAAGCATGAAAGCCTGTTCTAGTAGAGCCGAAAACAACAGAAAGGTTATAATATGTCCTGTTTAATTCATGTCTTTAATTGAGCAGGATCTGAAAGAACGCCTCATGCTGCTCTGGCAGTTTTATATTGATTTTGTCCTGTCGCTATTATACGTGTGTCTCTGTGAATGGTGGATGCATAAATCAAGTTCCAGTAAAAAATTTGTAAAGCACTTAAAACCCCATTTGAAGTGACAGTACCGTTAAAGTTATTCACACTCAGGTTTAACCTTAGTTAAGCGCGTTACAGTGACAGCTAACAGACTCGCGCAAATGAACCGCACTGAAAACGCCACCGATGTGTGAAATAACTCTCTTAAAGGAATGAATCACTTCAGTGTGTCGTCGGTCACTCAAGCCCTACGTCTAAGATTGATGTTTTTTCATTACAGTTTTAATATAACCAAACTAATAAACTGATGCATGTATTATTAGTGTGTTTATGTGAAAACTGTCTATATTCCAAATGGATGGAAATGTTATGTGCAATATTAATACATATACATAAAGCAAAATATTTTTTGTGTTGTAAACTCTAAAAAATTCTTGGTTAAAAACAACCCAAGTTGGGTTGAAAATGGACAAACCCAGCAAGTTTTAACCCAGCAGTTGGGTTAAATGTTTGTAAAATAATAAATGTTAATTTCCAACTTACTTTGGGTTCATTTTAAGCAAGAAATACAGTCATTTTTAAACAGTAATTGAGTTAAATAAAACTACCCAGCAAGTTTGGAAAACATTTAACCCAATCGCTGGGCTAAAATATCTCAATTGCTGGGTTAAAACAACCCAGCCACTGGGCTAAAATGACACATTAATTGGGCTAAAAACAACCCATTCATTAGGCTAAAACAACCCAATCCCTGGGTTAAAACAACCTATTCATTGGGCTAAAACAACCCAATCCCTGGGTTAAAACAACCCATTCATTGGGCTAAAACAACCCATTCATTAGACTAAAACAACCCAATTGTTGGGTTAAAACAACCCATTCATTGGGCTAAAACAACCCAATTGTTGGGTTAAAACAACCCATTCGATGTGTTAAAACAACCCATTCATTGGGCTAAAACAACCCAATTGCTGGGTTAAAACAACCCATTCATTGGGCTAAAACAACCCAATTGCTGGGCTAAAACAACCCAATCCCTGGGTTAAAACAACCCATTCATTGGGCTAAAACAACCCAATTGCTGGGTTAAAACAACCCAATCCCTGGGTTAAAACAACCCATTAGCTGGGCTAAAATAACCCAATCCCTGGGTTAAAACAACCCATTAGCTGGGCTAAAACAACCCAATCCCTGGGTTAAAACAACCCATTCATTGGGCTAAAACAACCCATTCATTAGACTAAAACAACCCATTCATTAGACTAAAACAACCCAATTGTTGGGTTAAAACAACCCATTCATGAGGCTAAAACAACCCAAATGCTGGGTTTGTCCATTTTGAACTCAGCTTGGGTTGTTTTTAACCCAGCATTTTTTAGAGTGTAACTTTCACAGATGTGCGCAGTGAGTCTGAACTGACTGAACTGTAATTCGATCAGCTGTGATCATTCACGCACGTATTGTGCTGTTTTAAAGGCGCAGCTCATCCTAAAATGAAGGATCTGACGTCATTTACTCACACTATTGTTGGTCCAAACCCTAGTGAATGTTTCTGTACTGTTCCTTTAAATCTTTCCCCCTGCTCTCTCTCTCTCTCTCTCTCAGCGCTGGGGTGGAGATACGGGGCCGGCGGGGCCCGGGACATTCCAGAGCTCAGAGGGGTCGCGTCTGTCCGAACCTGTTGAGCTGCTCTCAGCTGGCCTCGCTTTCCTCTCAGCAGATGTGGGAGAAGAGAGGCCCGTCCCACCAGCAGGACCCCAGAGATCAACGTTCCCAGAGACGGAGGGGAATCCCTCTCCTTCGGGTGGGACAGAAAAACGAACTCACAGCTTGTCAAGAGAATATTTCACCTCAAAATCAAAAAAGATTTTGCATAAAGAAGATGAAGATTATTTTCCACAAATTCTCATTACAGTAAAGCAAACCTGACATATTATTTATAATAATACATTTTATTTATATAACGTCTTGACACAATCTGAGAGTCGTGTTCACAAAGTGTTTCATATACTAATTTCTTCAGAGTTTAATTTCCAGACTATTAGAGTATATACTAATATTTTGAATTTCTATGCATAGATTTAATTATTTATTTTATTTTATTTTTTTCAGTTTTACTTTTGGTCATTTTAGGGCTTAAACTTGATTTTCTAAATTTGGTAGCACTTTACAATTAGCTTTCATTAATTAACATGAACTAATAATAGCATTTATTGATTACTAATACAAAGTTGTATATAATAAATCCTGTAAGAATATATTTCTCAGTTTTAGTCCATGCTACATAATGAGACCTTATTTTAAAGAGTTATAATATTTATATTAAATTCATAGATTATTTGTAATAATACATATCTATTTATTATATATATATATTTTTTTTTTACATTTTAATACATCATGGTAGTTGTATTGCATTGTATTACAGTCATTTTTAAATTGAGAATATGAAAATCAGTATGCTTTATGGCAAAAATATTTCTTTTTGGGGTGAAATATGAGCATGTTTTGTGAGATTCACGCATTAACTGAAGCCCGAGGTTTGTTTACATCCAGACGAACTGTCCCACATTCTGTGATCCCGTGTCCACCCGCAGCTGCCGCTCCTTTATCCTCGGATCATGTCATTTATATCTCCAGTAGTTGATAATGCAGCTCAATGTTTACTTGAATTAAAGCCTCTAATGAACATGTGCCGGTTTATTTGATTACTTCCTCCTTACACCTGCCACAACACACAAACTGAGAGACGAAGGATATTATTGTCTGTCATAATCACACTTGTATTGTTTAGAACGAACATTGAAAAACATCTCAGTGAAGGTTTAATGATAAAGTTCAAAGGCAAATCCATAACCAGGATGAACACAATGAAAAAAGAGCAGCAGCGGACAGACGATTTCCAGGCCCACCCAACAGGAAGTCCATTCTGGTTCTTTGTGTATGAAAGGCCTTCTCTTTGAATTATGAATGTGTGTGATGCTGTATGTTCTTCATCTGACGGGAGAAGATGTAAATACTTCATGAAGCTATAGCATTGCCCGTGTGCGCAGAAATAGGCCGCAAAAATAGGTTTTGTCCTTTTTAAGTGCAACATATTTCAACATTATATCAAAGCATCACGCATGTCTGGCCTAAACACCATAGAGTGAATCGGTCGTTCTTTCGAGTCGATTCTTTTGAACTGATTCGTAAAGCTTTTGCAAATCACAGGGTAAAACAATATGAGGCAACAACAAGTTAAACCAGACGCAATCTTGGTAGGAAGATAAAATCATAAACAATAGTATCTAACTACGTGACGATGTAGAAAATTTAGTTTTTGAACTGGTGAATCGGATTGTAAAAAACTAAACATCATTTGACAATTCATTTTTAAATGGAGCATCTCAATTAGTATGGAAGCCCGTTCCCGCCACTGTTGAGAAAAAAAAAAAATTCCGTAAGTCATAATAATGAGAAACTTTCTCATAATAATGACTTAGTATCTCATAATAATGAGAAACTTTTCTCATAATAATGACTTAGTATCTCATAAAAATAATGAATTAGCATTTTTAACTTAATCAAAAAAAATTTTTTTATTTTTTTTAAGAAACTTTCTCATAATAATGACTTAACATCTCATAATAATGACTTAGTATCTTTAACTTAATAAAAAAAAACTTTTTTAATTTTTTTATTTTTTTTATTAAGTTGCTAAGTCATTATTATGAGATACTAAGTCATTATTATGAGAAAGTTTCTAAAAAAAATTAAAAAAATTTTTTTTTTTGATTAAGTTAAAGATGCTAAGTCATTATTATGAGATACTAAGTCATTATTATGAGAAAGTTTCTAAAAAAAATTTTAAAAAAAATTTTTTTTGATTAAGTTAAAGACGTTAAGTCATTATTATGAGATGCTAAGTCATTATTATGAGATGTTAAGTCATTATTATGAGATGTTAAGTCATTATTATGAGATACTAAGTCATTATTTAGAGGCTAAGTCATTATTATGAGAAAGTTTCTAAAAAAAATTAAAAAAAATTTTTTTTTTGATTAAGTTAAAGATGTTAAGTCATTATTATGAGATGTTAAGTCATTATTATGAGATGTTAAGTCATTATTATGAGATGCTAAGTCATTATTATGAGATACTAAGTCATTATTATGAGATGTTAAGTCATTATTATGAGATGTTAAGTCATTATTATGAGATACTAAGTCATTATTATGAGATACTAAATCATTATTATGAGAAAGTTTCTCATTATTATGACTTACGGAATATTTTTTTTTCTCAACAGTGGCGGGAACGGGCTTCCATACTATTAGTGATTAAATCAAGTGAAAACAGAACTAAACGGCAGAATCGAACTAAATATTAGACAGCGGCTAAAAATGTAAAGCTGCGATCTCGCTAGATTTCATTCATGAGCATCTGAACAACGCGGGAGATGAATCACTGAATCGGTTCATTCAAACAATCGAATATATTCGCTGAAACGAATCATACATCTCCACACTGCTATGAGGTCGCAATTTGACAAGAAAAAGAAAAGTCGTGACCACGCTAGACTTCATTCATGAGCATCTGAACAACCCAGGAGACGAATCAGTGAGTCTTTCATTCAAACAATCGAATATATTCTCTGAAACGAATCATATGTCTCCCATCTCCTATGAAGTCGCAATTTCAAAAGAAAAAGAAAGGTTGCGATCACACTAGAATTCATTTGTGAGCATCTGAACAACGCGGGAGATGAATCACTGAGTCGGTTCATTCAAACAATCGAATCTATTCGCTTAAACGAATCATGCTACTATGGTGAAGGCCGCAAATTCAAACGCAAAAAAGTCGCGATCACGCTAGAATTCATTCATGAGCATCTGAACAACGCGGGATACGAATCACTGAGTCGGTTCATTCAAACAATCGAATCTATTCGCTTAAACGAATCATGCTACTATGGTGAAGGCCGCAAATTCAAACGCAAAAAAGTCGCGATCACGCTAGAATTCATTCATGAGCATCTGAACAACCCAGGAGATGAATCAGTGAGTCGGTTCATTCAAACAATCGAATCACGCTACTATGGTGAAGGCCGCAATTTCAAACGCAAAAAAGTCGCGCTCACGCTAGAATTCATTCATGAGCATCTGAACAACGCGGGATACGAATCACTGAGTCGGTTCATTCAAACAATCGAATCACGCTACTATGGTGAAGGCCGCAATTTCAAACGCAAAAAAGTCGCGATCAAGCTAGACCTCATTCATAACCATCTGAACAACTCAGGAGATGAATCAGTGAGTCGGTTCATTCAAACAACGGAATCGATTCGCTAAAACAACTCAAACGTCACCCCTCTACTATGGCGAAGGCCACCCTTTCTCGCCGTAGTGGGGTTGGCAAATTCCCCGCCCCGCGTCTCAGTGCAGCAGCTGACGGGGAGGCAGTGCGCATCGGTCACTCCCAGCGCAGTGTGTCCAGCCTCTCTCTCGCTCATTGCGCGCTGCGGACTCCAAAGGCGGTGAAGTTTATCACGTATTCTTTTATCGGTAAGTGCAAACCAACCTTTTATTTCATCATCAAACGTTTCATTGGGAACACACAGGCTGAAATCCGCTCGCTCAGACCGCGTTTGCCGCAATAATAACACTGATTTTCCCATAAATACGTGGGTGGTGATGGAGCACAAATGAGGAGTTTGCGTCAATGACATAAATCCAGGTGTATTAAACGCTGCTGCAGATTAAGAGGCCATGATGTGTTCAAATGTTTCTTGTATGTGGGATTGATGCTGTAATATGTTCGTAATCGATAGTGGGAATCATGGAATAACGGTACAGTAGAATATGGATGCAAACAGGCGTGGTCAGATCCTGTGGCTGGAGTTTTGCCTTACACAAATCGCAAACAGGCAATTGCATAACCAGAGGTTACTGTAACCAGTAAAATGACTGTATGGTTGTGATCTGGTCACTCGTAATGTGATATAAATGTTGAAATGTGGCGTGTCGCGCTCGGATGTTGATCCGGTGCCCATCACCGTCTCCACTGCGGTACTCCAAAGAGAAATCACCATTTCACACGTTACTGTTGCAGGAAGAACCGCAGCGGGTCACTAATATCCTTCAGTCGTTCTCACGGGGCTGTTTTTACACTTCAGACGCGTCGCGTTGCGTCGCGTCGCCCGGACGCCATTTGCGTCCGTTTGCGAATGTCAATCAGACACCATTCGTCAGATTTCCAGTGATGCAAATGCTCCAGATAATCGCCGCAGAGCTTCGTTCTGTAAGGGCCCGCAGAGCGTTTATCTGCCGTGCTGCAGCGCTAACGCGCGCGGCCTCTGCGCGATTGTTCTGGGCAAGTGCGCATAAATCGCACTAAATAAATAACATGTATTTGTCCGCACATTCGCGCTTAATGGAAACTCTAGTGCAGCAAAACAGTCGGACGTGATGTCATAGTGGCACGCATGTAGGTGGTTGTGATGTCATAGAGGCACGTGCGATTTGGAACTGTTTTTAATAACATGCGCAGAGATAAGCGTGACCTCATTACATCGCGTGACTCAACATGTGGCGTCCAGTCACACTGATCGCAGATATTAAAATGATTATCTTATGCATATGTAATCCAATTTTATCTCTTCTAACACTCTAAAAATGCTGGGTTAAAAACAACCCAAGATGGGTTGAAAATGGACAAACCCAACGGTTGGGTTAAATGATTGACCTTCCTGCTGGGTAGTTTTATTTAACCCAATTATTGTTTGAAAATTTCTATATGGCTGACTTAAAATAAACCCAAAATATGTTGGAAATGAAAGATCAGACACGTCATTATTAGAGGCGACTAATAATCAACAGGTGAACATTTATTAATTGATGATTATTGTTGAATTATTATTCATTAAACTTATTAATAAATGTTCATTTCCAACATATTTTGGGTTCATTTTAAACAAGAAATACAGTCATTTTTAAAGAATAGTTTTAAAAGCAGGTTGGGCAAACATTTAACCCAACCGCTGGGTTAAAACAACACTGTAAAAAATAATTGTTGGTTTAAAAAAGTAAGTTACCTGGTTGCCTTCAAATTTTGAGTTCATTTAAAATAACAATGTGAGCTAATACAAGTAAGGCGATTAATTTAATCAACAAAAACTCAAAATATTGTGTTATCTGAAGCACATTAACAGTTGTTGAAAAAATAAAAATAAAAGTTGATCTGACAAAAGAAAAAATGTTGTGATAAGAAATCATGAAAATAATTTTTTACCAAATTGCTGGGTTAAAGCAACCCATTCGCTGGGCTAAAGCAACCCATTCGCTGGGCTAAAGCAACCCATTCGCTGGGCTAAAGCAACCCATTCGCTGGGTTAAAGCAACCCATTCGCTGGGTTAAAGCAACCCATTCGCTGGGCTAAAGCAACCCATTCGCTGGGCTAAAGCAACCCATTCGCTGGGTTAAAACAACCCATTCGCTGGGCTAAAGCAACCAATTCGCTGGGCTAAAGCAACCCATTCGCTGGGTTAAAACAACCCATTCACTGGGCTAAAGCAACCAATTCGCTGGGTTAATACTATCAGTTCACTAGGCTAAAACAACCCATTCGCTGGGCTAAAGCAACCCATTCGCTGGGCTAAAGCAACCCATTCGCTGGGCTAAAGCAACCCATTCGCTGGGTTAAAGCAGCCCATTCGCTGGGTTAAAACAACCCATTCGCTGGGTTAAAACAACCCATTCGCTGGGCTAAAGCAACCCATTCGCTGGGCTAAAGCAACCCATTCGCTGGGTTAAAGCAACCCATTCGCTGGGCTAAAGCAACCCATTCGCTGGGCTAAAGCAACCCATTCGCTGGGCTAAAGCAACCCATTCGCTGGGCTAAAGCAACCCATTCGCTGGGCTAAAGCAACCCATTCGCTGGGCTAAAGCAGCCCATTCGCTGGGTTAAAACAACCCATTCGCTGGGTTAAAACAACCCATTCGCTGGGCTAAAGCAACCCATTCATTGTGTTAAAACAACCCATTTGCAGAGTTTGTCCATTTTCAACCCAACATGGGTTGTTTTTACCCCAGTATTTTTTAGAGAGTAACGTTGAGTCAAGAGAAGGGCACAGGAAGTGTGAAGTGAAGACTCGTGATGGTACTGACGAGTTCTGACTTTCACATTCTACACACAGTGTTCATAACAAGTAGTAGAGTGCCATTTTGAGCGCGGCCCGAGTGTGTGCCAGGCGGTCCCCACAGCGACTGCGTCTCCCACAGCAACACCGGCGAGGAGAGCATTGTGCGTTCTGACAGCAGGATGCTTCATTGCTGTAACTGTGGGAGGCGTGAGGGGATTTAGAGGTGCTAAAGAAGACCTGAAACTTGCAAATTCGCTGGAATTTAAAGCAGCTCCAGATGGTTTTGTTCAACAAGAGCGTGGGCACCCCGGAGTGATGGCGCTCACAGATTCCATTTGTTTTTACACTAGAGCCACACCTACTGTACACGTAAACTATTATCCTGCCAACATCACGGTTTGCACCTGGAAATCTGATTGCATATACATTCGTAAAAATATATATATTTTTTTTGCAGCTATATGCCGTTTTTGGTTCACCTTTCAATGAAGAGTTCCTTTGCTGTGATGGAAAGGCACTGATGCAAATAAAGAAGCTGTATTTTTGTCGTATTATTCTTCGGAAAAGCTTCCCAATAAAGTGATCGCGCAGTTTCTCTAAATAACTTTTATCTCATGCACGCGGCATTTTGGATCCGTCGGTGTGAATGAGATCTGGCGTGAAACTATTTCTCACGGCGGTCCGAGAGCTCACGAAACATTCGCCGCTCTGCTGTGAAATGTGACGATTCAGTCGACGCCGTGTTGATTTTCTTTAATTAATATTCACCCCCCCCCCTTCCCCTTTTACAGTTTTGATCAAGCTTTGGCATATGATTCAGTCCGTTTTATCAGTAAAAGCTTTGGTTCTGGTCGGGCTCTTGGCAGGTTTCGCGAGTGTACTGGCATTTAAGAGCTTGGCACAGAAAATGCACTCTGCATTAGTTTTTCTCCTCCGCTTGATGCATCAGCTTTACGCACAGACCTGTTCGCTCCAGACGACGCCCTCGGCTTGCTTTACATCCATAGCATTGCAGTTTGGCCTTAATGAATCTCTGCTCAATGCTTTTTTAGACCGATGCATATCTGTGAGGAGCGTTATTGTCATCTACGGTCAGTTTTCTTGGCTCGTTTCTTCTGAAGGGAATCAAGTTAAATTTGGACATCGATTGTTTAGCATTAAACATGTTCATGTGTTCCTCTGTAAGTGCATTAATCAGCTCTTTCCTGAATTGTTTGATTGTCTTCATGGCAAGAACTGCGTCTGCAGCCAAAGTAAGCAGTTAAATTTATAGACTCTCCTGTCGATATTTCCATCATGCGAATGGCTTTCGGTGCGCCCGGCCAATAACAACAGCACAGTTTCCCTCCGACACTTCCGAACAAAATGGAGCTCCCAGTCGAGAGCAGCGAAGCGTGCGGAGACACAATATCCCTGCGCCGCCCTTTTATAAACATACCTGTTGTACGACAAGGGTGAGTTAATTTCACAGCACAGACCGTGTTACAGTCGGACAGGTGGCGGGGGGCTCGGTGTTTACCGTCAGAGACCTTCTGTGTGTTAGAGAGGGCTGGGACCAGCTGTCGTGACAGTGGACAACAGGTGAGGGACACATGGACCCTATGGGTGGCCCCTACAGTGAGAGGACTGGATGTGTTGGGACGGGAAAAAATGGTTTAAAATACATTTTTTGAGAATTTGATGTACATTCAAATATATGCGTATTTTCTGTGAAATTATTTAAAAATTAGACTTTTTTTTTTTTTTCAAAATAACTATAATTGTTCCAAGCTATTACATTCAAAAATTAAAACGTATGCATTTGCTTTAAAATTGTTGAAAGGTTTGTATGTTATTATATTTTTTCTAAATTTTTAGGTCTCAATGGGTTGTTTTAACCCAGTTAGTGGTTGGGTTGTTTTTACTCAATGAATGGGTTGTATTAACTCATCAGTTTGGTTGTTTATCTCAACAGTTGGGTTGTTTTAACTAATTGAATGGGTTATTTTTAACCCAGTTAGTGGTTGGGTTGTTTTTACTCAATGAATGAGTTGTATTAACCCATTAGTTTGGTTATTTTAATTCAACGGTTGGGTTGTTTTAACTAATTGAATGGGTTATTTTTAACTCAGTCAGTGGTTGGGTTGTTTTAACCCAGCGATTGGGTGGTTTTAACCCAGTGGTTGGGTTATACGTTTGTCCAACCTGTCAAATGAAAAAATGCAAGAAACTATTGTTAGAAATAATCACGTCATGTTTTTTCCACAAATTAAACGCAAGGAAATTTAAATAAATAAATTTAAAATATTATATTTTAGAAATATTATAAATTATTATATTATATATTAATTAATTTTAATGAACAATATAGAATTTTTTTATACGTCACCTAGCCCAAATGCAGGGTATGTTTTGGCTTTTTTAAAGTCATAATGAAACGGAAGTAGCAACATTATTGTCCATATTATGACGTAGTGACTGAGTGTAACGGATAATCGGATGATCACAATACATGTGGGCGGGGCTTGGTTCTGCGTATCGGTGGTTGATTGGATGTTGAGATGTGGGCGTGGCTCTCAAAAGTGGATACAGATGAAGTCTGAAGGTCATTATGAAGTATGTAATTTTTTTAATTGTACTAAAGCATAAAAATACCATAACATGTTTGCAGAGATTTCGGAAACATGCTCCACTTAAAAATGCAGGGTTAAAAACAACCCAAGTTGGGTTAAAAATGGACAAACCCAGCGATTGAGTTGTTTTAACCCAACTATTGTTTAAATGTCTGGTTTAAAATGAACCCAAAATATGTTGGAAAATTAAAAATCAGACACATAAATACGAGAGGCAACAATAATAATCAAAAGGTAATTTAAAAAAAATATATATTATTCATTAACCTTATTAAGAAAAGTTAATTTATTAAACATATTAATAAATGTTCAACATAATTTGGGTTCATTTTAAGCAAGCAATACAGTCATTTTTAAACAACAGTTGAATAAAACTACCCAGCAGGTTGGGCAAATATTTAACCCAACCACTGGGTTAAAGCAACCCAATCGTTGGGTTAAAACCAGCATGAAAAACAGCTGGTTATTCTACGTTGAAGAATGCGTTCCGTGTCGGACTGTCTGTTTTTGTTTTTGTTTTTGTGACTCCGCCCACTGCCAATTGACCCAATAGCATTTCAACACCTCAGGTTGATATTTGGTGGGAAACACGGCGACGGAAGCCAGAAAATGAACTGGGTCAGAGATCGCAGACCTAAAAATCCTCTGCAACCATGTAAAACGATAACAAGAGGCGTTTTAAAACGCAGATAAGTCATCCTCAATCTGGCGAGCGTTGCGAGCGTGGCGTGTGAGGAGGAGGGGGGGGGCTGTGTACATGTAAAGTCTGGATGAGTGTGAGCGGGAGTTTAATAGGTCTAAATGATTGCAAAATCCCGCATGCGTCTCTAGAAAGAAGATCCAGATCTGACATTTTGCCACCGAATGCTGATTGTAAGTGTGGTATAGAGTGAGCACCCCCTCCACATCTCCACTGTGTTTCTACAGCTGCTTCTCCTCGGGCTGCCTGGAATTTAATTTAAGCTCTTATTTTAGGGTCTGACGGCGCCTAACCCAATGGAGAACCTGAAAGGCTTTTGTCTGCCCGGCTGCTTTGATTCGAACCGGTTAAGAGGAAATGGACCTAAATGCATCGTTGCATTATTGCAGATTGAAGATCCGAGTGTTCTGTAGTCGCGGACACGCCCCGCACTACTTGACCGAGGCGTGTTAGAACATTCTGTACGGGCTTAGATCACGTCTTTATTTAGGGTAATTTCCAGAATATTCTTCTGCATCAGATTTGGCTCGGGCCAAATATCCACTGATTTTACTAATGAAAGAAAGCAGTTGCGTCAGATCAGTGGAGGCTGAGGAGATGTTTCCTGCGTGGACGTGGTGTCGGGCGATGGCTGATGTTCTCGGAGCAAACAGAGATTGAATTAGAGGAAATGAGGACGGTCCGGAGGGACTGGGTGAGGTCTGCAGTCCTGGACGTCTCCTCTTTTCTCCTGTTTCTGCTCCTCCTCTCCTCTTCTGTTATTTGATACCTTCGCTCTCTGGAGTGTGTTGGCTGATGTGTTGCAGGATCACGAGATGATTAGAGAAGCATCTCCATCTCAAAGCTTTCAGAAGACATTAACTCTTTCCCTGCCAGCTCACAAAACTTCCATGGCCTCTGGAATATCTTGTATGAATATCTGAACATTTAATATATCAAAAGAAGACAGCTTTTAAACAAAATAAAACATTTTATTCTAGCTTCATGCATCCTTTAACACTTCACTCTAAAATTTGCTGGGTTAAAAACAACCCAGTTTGGTCTGAATGTGGACAAGTTCAGTGGTTAGGTTCTTTTTAACCCAGTTAGTGGTTGGGTTGTTTTAACCCAGCAGTTGGGTTGTTTTAACTCAGTGAATGGGTTGTTTTAACCCAGCAGTTGGGTTGTTTTAACCCAGCGGTTGGGTTGTTTTAACCCAGCGGTTGGGTTGTTATAACCCAGCGGTTGGGTTGTTTTAACTCAATGGTTGGGTTGTTATAACTCAATGAATGGGTTGCTTTAACCCAGTTAGTGTTTAGGTTGTTTTAACCCAGTTAGTGGTTGGGTTGTTATAACCCAGTGGTTGGGTTGTTATAACCCAGTGGTTGGGTTGTTATAACCCAGTGGTTGGGTTGTTTTAACTCAGTTAGTGTTTAGGTTGTTTTAAGTCAGTGAATGGGTTGTTTTAATTAGTGAATGGGTTGTTTTAACCCAGTTAGTAGTGGTTGGGTTGTTATAACCCAGTGGTTGGGTTGCTTTAACCCAGTTAGTGGTTGGGTTGTTTTAACCCAGCGGTTGGGTTGTTATAACCCAGCAGTTGGGTTGTTTGAACCCAGTGGTTGGGTTGTTATAACTCAATGAAAGGGTTGCTTTAACCCGGTTAGTGGTTGGGTTGTTATAACCCAGTGGTTGGGTTGTTTTAACCCAGTTAGTGTTTAGGTTGTTTTAACCCAGTTAGTGGTTGGGTTGTTTTAACTCAGTGAATGGGTTGTTTTAACTCAGTGAATGGGTTGTTTTAACCCAGTTAGTGGTTGGGTTGTTTTAACCCAGTGGTTGGGTTGTTTTAACCCAGTGGTTGGGTTCTTATAACCCAGCGGTTGGGTTGTTTTAACTCAGTGAATGGGTTGCTTTAATCCGGTTAGTGGTTGGGTTGTTTTAACCCAGTTAGTGTTTAGGTTGTTTTAACTCAGTGAATGGGTTGTTTTAACCCAGTTAGTGGTTGGGTTGTTTTAACTCAGTGAGTTGATTCCGGTTGATTCCGTTTTGAATCATCAAAATCATTATTAAGCGTTCAAAAACAGCTGGAAATTGATTCATTCATCAGCCAGTTGTAACTACTGATTTTTTTCAAACGCTAATCATCAAAACCTTTTAGCTCCGTATGAAACACGGCCCGTTTCTTTGCAGTGATTTTTTAGTGTTGATTTGTCTCTGGCAGTTTCCAGCTGCACATTCCAGGCGAGCGTCCAGTTATTGATCCGTCCACTGTTTTTTCCATGATCCGTCCTCCCAGACGGCCTCTCGTTCATGCTCAAGGTTGAACAGCTGTGCTGTTGTGGGTCACGACCCTGACCTGCTCCTTACTCAAATCCCAATCCTGAGCCTGGAGCTTCTGAGGGATAAAGAGCGGCTGGAGCGAAGAGGGTGAAGCTACAGGACGGCGTTCTTAATTTAGCCGTAACGCGTGTGGCACAGAGCTGTCCGTGAATTAGGCTCGTCGATAAAGATGCGACCGTTAGAGAGGAACTATTATTCCCTTTTACAAAGTCTTTCTGTTGTTTTTGGCTCTACTAGAACAGGTTTTCATGCTTGAACGTTCATTATCCTCCATTGTTGCAGCTCCTCTCTTCCCAGTCTGTCAGTAACGCTCTGTTTACTTCCTGTCTCTATGAAGCCCCTCCTTCTGAAAAGCACAATGTGCTCTGATTGGTCGGCTGGAGCAGTGATTGGTGTTTGGGAAATGTTCCGCCCCTTGCCATAACCACCAGTTACTAACTAACTCAACCAGGCCCCGCCCCTTTATTCTAATTATTTAAACGAGGAATAGTGTGACGTGTAGAAAACTGAAGTAGAGAAACTAATACTTGACTTCAGAAATGCTAAAAAAAAAACAGTGATTTTATTGATATAAATTAATTGGTAACATTTGTTACAGTATTTATTAATCTTGGTTAACATTAGTTAAAAATACCGCTATTAATTCAACTTTTTAATAATGTCTTAGTAAATTCTCTAAATTCTTAAAGTTTTTTCGCTGTTAGTTCATGTTAAATTCCAATAAAATTCATCTTTCCTGTGATAATAATTTCATCACGGCTTAAAATCACTGGAATGTAACTCGACACCCTTGCCTCATGAATATGCATATTAGCCCCGCCTCCACTCAATCGCAGCAGCTCGGATCACCTGACCCGTCGCTCAACTGCATGATGGGAATATCGCTTTAATTCAGCTCTATGTGATTGAAGCAGAAACTGATTCAGAAGAGGCTCAGAATGATGATGCGTTCATACGCTCGTCTACATAACGGTAATTAATATGATCATCCTTCGGCTAATAACGTGCTTCTAAAATTACACAGACCATGTTCCCGTTCGAATCTCAGAGTCACACAGCTGCCTTCTGAAATCCAACATCAGTGGAGAGAAGCCACGCCCCCTCCTGACGTGATTGGTCACATGTTTTTTATATTAAAAACACCATATAAACAGTAAAAATGTCTTTAATAAATGAAACCTTATAGTGTTACTGATTAAAACCCATGTTGTTTCTTTCGCTGTGTTCCTCAAACGTCCATCTGTGAGTGTTCAGAGATTTCTTATCGCATAAAACCCAGCGATAAACCGACTGAGAGACG
The DNA here is from genome assembly GCA_038088235.1 of Zacco platypus. NCBI lineage: Eukaryota > Metazoa > Chordata > Actinopteri > Cypriniformes > Xenocyprididae > Zacco > Zacco platypus. The sequence goes on from CM076064.1 coordinate 1,275,414, forward strand.
CAGCAGAGCGAACGCAGCTGTCTGCAGGCCGTCTCTCAGACACCACAGGCGTGTAATCCATTTGTGATTCCACTTCTCCCTCTCTCTCTCTCTGGGTTTCTCCTCCTTCCACCCCGTTCTCTCACTGCTGGCTCAATCCCAGCACACATTGCAGCCCGTCCCTGGGCGGCCGCTCTCTGCTGGCTGAACCCGACCGACACGTCAGGCGCTGGGGCCATCGTGATCTCATCTCCAGCACAGATGTGCAGAAACATCATGCCTAGACTTACATTTTGTTTTATATGTTGACAGTAAAAATGGAGCGATGAAATTGCAGTAAAATTCATTTGGTTTTGGGAAAAATTTAACAAGAAATTTGAGTTCATAGTGAGATTTTACCTTTTTCTCGGAAGAAATAATAAACATTATTAAATGCATCTGAAGAAATAATTGAGATATTAAAGAATTTCTGAGTCCAGCACAGATGTGCAAAATTTTATTTAATTTTATTATATATTTTATTTTTTAATAATGCTTATATTTCTTAGGTATATTAATATATTCTCAAATACTGTTTATTTATTCATTATAGTTTCATTTGTTTTATTTTTTTTTTGGTGACATACAGTAAAAATAGAGCGACAAAATTGCAGTAAAATTCATTTGGTTTTGGGAAAAATTAACAAGAAATTTGAGTTCATAGTGAGATTTTACCTTTTTCTCGGGAGAAATAATAAACATTATTAAATGCATCTGAAGAAATAATTGAGATATTAAAGCACAGATGTGCAAAAACCTCAAAAAAAGTTTATTTTTATTCAATTTTATTATATATTTTATTTTTTAATAATGCTTATATTTCTTAGGTATATTAATATATTCTCAAATACTGTTTATTTATTCATTATAGTTTCATTAGTTTTATTTTTTTTTGGTGACATACAGTAAAAATAGAGCGACAAAATTGCAGTAAAATTCATTTGGTTTTGGGAAAATTTAACAAGAAATTTGAGTTCATAGTGAGATTTTACCTTTTTCTCGGGAGAAATAATAAACATTATTAAATGCATCTGAAGAAATAATTGAGATATTAAAGAATTTCTGAGTCCAGCACAGATGTGCAAAATTTTATTTAATTTTATTATATATTTTATTTTTTAATAATGCTTATTTCTTATGCATATTAATATATTCTCAAATACTGTTTATTTATTCATTATAGTTTCATTTGTTTTATTTTTTTGCTGACATACAGTAAAAATAGAGCGACAAAATTGCAGTAAAATTCATTTGGTTTTAAGACAATGTAACAATACATTTTTGAGTTTATTGTGAGATTTTGCCTTTTTCTCGGGAGAAATATTAAACATTATTAAATGCATCTGAAGAAATAATTGAGATATTAAAGAATTTCTGAGCCTAGTCCAAAAACCTCATAGTTTATTTTTATTCAATTTTATTATATATTTTATTTTTTAATAATACTTATATTTCTTATGTATATTAATATATTCTCAAATACTGTTTATTTATTCATTATAGTTTCATTTGTTTTATTTTTTTTTGGTGACATACAGTAAAAATAGAGCGACAAAATTGCAGTAAAATTCATTTGGTTTTGCGACAATTTAACAAGAAATTTTTCTTTTGAGCCTTTTTTTCTCAGGAGAAATAATAAACAGAAGAATTGAATCATTATGAAGTTGCATCTAGAAGAAATAATTGAGATATTAAAGACAACTTTATTTTTGTTCAATGTTTTTTTAATAACTCATATTTTAATAACATATTCCTTATGTATATGAATACATTCTCAAATATTGTTTATGCATTAATTAGCCTTTTATATATGTTTTATGTTTTTTGTTGACATGCAGTAAAAATAGAGCGATAGAATGCGATAGAAACAATAAAATTAATTTGTTTTTGGGACAATTTAATTAGATTTTTTTAAAATATATTTATAGTTCTTATGTCAATTTAAATATTTTCAAATATATTCATTAACATTTTACTGTTTTATATGATTTTTTTGTTGATAGAACAAAAGAAATGACCGCTTTTGAGTTTGTATTGAGATCTTTTATCAGGACAAATAATAAACTTCCATCCAGAAGAAATAATGGAGATATTACACTCGTGTTTGACTCCAGCACAGATGTGCAGAAACGACATTTCCACTGAAAAGATGCATAAATATCATAAATGTTTAGCATGTGAATGTGAACACTAATACAGCTATTACTTCTTGTTCAGTCTGTCGCTGTAAAATGCAAAGCATTGAAACGCACTCAAGTTTCCATCTGCCTCCGTTTGGAGGTTTTTATCCCTCAAAATGAGATGTAAAGGAACACAGACACCGCAAGCACGAATCCAGAGCATTAGAGGACGGCTTTCAAGGTCACATGCTAATCTGTAACACCGATTCTCTCTTTCTCTCTTCAATCTTCAATGTTTTTCTCATTATTGCGTCATTTTTTGACTCGTATTTTCATCAAACTTGAGTATCACCGCAGAATATGTTTAACCTATGAAAGCGTAGTCATGTTATTGTATTTAAACGGCACTATAACGTGTTTTTCCACGGTATATTAAATGGTAAATGTTACATACGTGTTTTAGAAACTTAGCAACGACTGAAGCTAAAAAATCACCCAGAACTTCAGGATGCTGACAGTGAGAGCTTCACATCTGTCTGAACGGGCGTATGAGAGATGAGGTCATCTGAAACGGACACTCGCTGGCCTCGCTCCATTTATCCCATGATCTTCCCAGAGTCCCCGTGCATGACTGAAACAGGAAGTGCTCAGTTGTGTTCAGCGAGTCTCTCGTGAGTTTTGGCTACGAGTGATTAAAGCATCTCTATATTTCCTCGGCTGATTGTTCGGTTTGTTGCACTGCTTTTTTTTAATTAAATCAACAGGATAGAGCGTTAAAGTTGTTGAAAATAGCCTGATGTCTGAAGTCAATGCTTAGATTTGCCAAAATGTTGTTTAATTTCTCATCAGATTCACCTGCTGTATGTTTTCTGGTGTCTCCAGAATGTGTGTGTGAAGTTTCAGCTCAAAATCCCCCACAGATCATTTATTATCGCTTGTCAAATTTCCTTATTTGGGTGTTTTTGTGTGTGTCCCTTTAAATGCAAATGAGCTGCTGCTCCAGAAGAGGGCGGAGCTTTAACAGCTCAACAACAACAAAGCTGGAGAATCTCACGCAGACAAAATGAGGAAAGTGTTCAAACTGATGGAGAGACTCAGGAAGAAGTCCCAACTTTTAGACGTTTCTGAACGGATAAATTTGTATCTAGCTGGAGTCTACGTCTAGCGAAATACTGATTCAGAGAGAGAGAGGGAAGGAGAACGCATTGCATGTGTGTGAGATACAGAGCGAGAAACAAACAGTCTTGGGAGATGTAGGAGTTTAATGACATCCAGACCTTCCCACAAAGCCATGTGTGTTTTTCAGCGCACACGGGCCCCGTCCAAATGGGATGTGTTCAATTCCCGCTGTCTCCCTGCCAAAGCCCAGGGTGTGGTGAGACGACGGGCTGGATGTGGAGACGCTTGAGCGCAGCGAGACTGCTGCGTCTGCCAAGAGAATGAGCGTACAGAGCAAAATATATGAGATTAATCGACGTCGCACTGTAGAAAAAAAAGTTTTCATTTTCAAAAAACTTAATTTACTGTGTTATTCCAATTGAGTTGTCAGGTGTATTTCATTTTGCAAAAAAATCTCAAAGAAGCCCATGGAAAAAACAAACAGTTTATTTACAGTATGTGAATATGCCTTTTATGAACTTTTTATTTGGCCAAGTTTACAAAACCATGTGATTAGATACATTTTTTATTAGATCCGTTTTTTTTTTTACTTTTTAAAGTCAGAATTGCGAGATATTAAGTCAGAATTGAGAGATATTAAGTCATAATTGAGAGATATTAAGTCAGAATTGAGAGATATTAAGTCAGAATTGAGAGATATTAAGTCAGAATTGCGAGATATTAAGTCAGAATTGCGAGATATTAAGTCAGAATTGCGAGATATTAAGTCAGAATTGCGAGATATTAAGTCAGAATTGAGAGATATTAAGTCAGAATTGCGAGATATTAAGTCAGAATTGCGAGATATTAAGTCAGAATTGCGAGATATTAAGTCAGAATTGAGAGATATTAAGTCAGAATTGAGAGATATTAAGTCGGAATTGAGAGGTATAAAGTCGGAATTGCAAATTATAAAGTCAGAATTGCAAATTATAAAGTCAGAATTGCGAGTTATAAAATCAGAATTGCGAGATATAAAGTCAGAATTGCGAGATATAAAGTTGCAATTACCTTTTTTATTTTTTAATTAGTAGTGGAAACAAGCTTCCATAATTTTGTGCGTTTTGAGAGCATTGAGAAGTTTTAATAGCATCTCTGATTTAAACTGTCCATAAACTGATTCAAACATTAATTAATTTGCATCATTACTCAAATCGTGTTGATTTAGTGAAAAACGGTGTGGAAAACATTCCTTGATTACTTCCGACTGAATTTCGACTGCATTTTGCTTTATTAAACATATAAACACATAAAATAAAAAAAAATTGTTGTTTTTAGCTACACATACAGCATATGGATATATCTTTATAGATATTTAATCAAGCACTTCTCCGTGTCGAGATGGGAAGCGCTTTAGTGTCTAATATAAACATCTAGCTCTTTCCTGTGACACTCTTACTGTAAATGTTTAGACGTTTGCCATTAATTGTCCAGTGAAGACGTAGAACTCGAGAACGGTGTTAATCTGACAATGCCTTTGCCCTCTACGAAACACGTGTGTGTGTGTGTGTGTGTGTGTGTGTGTGTGTGTGTGTGTGTGTGTGTGTGTTTGGAAAAGTCAAGTTAACGAGAGCAGCGTGATCCAGGATTCGGCCTGTCGGAGCTCAAATCTGCTGCTTTTAAAATCTCTTAGTTTGTCTTTATGGGTTCTCGTTGGTTTGGCAGAGATCAGCTTTTTAAGATCTGCTGAAGGTTGCAGTCGTTAAAAAGCCCATGAAATAATTCCTTTGTTGACGTTTTAGAAAAAAAACAAGGAGGTGTAAAGTACCAGTAGAGAGTTTTATATCCTCTGATACCAAAAAATGTCACGCATCAATGGAGAAACATGCTTTTGCCATCAGAATAGTGTAGTGTTTCTAAACGTCGATCTGATTTAAGTTAATTTTGACATTGTTTTTAGCGACACCGGTGGCCATTACGTGAACTGCTGAGGGCGACGGTTAGATCATATGTAAATACGTGTCGCGCGCTTTCCTCTCATGTTTGAACCAGCTCTGATGAGGTAATTAAAATTACAATGTTATGATAGTTTGATTATAATATATATATATTAAATCTGAGACTATATTTTGAATGAATTCCTTTTCTTTTCATGACACATTGACATTACAGTACTGAATGGCCCTTTCGGCATTATCATGAACGATGGGCGTAACCGCCACATACTTTTGAATTTCCCGGCAAAAACGACCCGAGTTCTTCACGTAAAAAAGGGTCTTCCGGCTTTCATAGACAACCTAGAAATTCTGGAAGGTTTCGTTTTTATTCATTTATTTATTTTTAAGTACAAGCTGTTCATAAATTGGCAATAAAAAGCGATTTATATATATAGCGCTTTTAAAACTACACGCATGAACTAAAAGTTGACTTTACGGAGGTCTTTGAACACCTGAAAGACTGAGAGGAATGTTTGCGCGTGTCTTTTGTATCACATTCATCTCCGATTATCAGCGACACTCCCGACTGATAACAGGGTTCAGAGAGAGCTGGAATATTCCCACACTTCACACGGACCAATGAGGGTCAGCAGCGCTGATATAGAGCTGAAGTGGCCGTGATCACGCCACATTCCAGCGCTGGACTTCCTGTGAAAGCCTATTTCATCCCAAAAATCATCATAAGGAATAAAATTTTATATTTATCACAATTCAGTACTCCAAAATTATCATTGCTGTATTGATAGATTGACTGATTCATGTAAACATAAAAATGTATAAATAAAAAACATATTTTAATACAAATTATTAGAAAATAACAAAATATATTAAATGTATAAATAATTATTTCTTTTGATGTATGTTTAGATAGATAAATAGATAGATAATTGGGGAATACAAGAAATATTTATTAAAAAAATATATAAAAATTAATAAATAAAATTAAATAATAAATTAAAATAATACAATAAATTTATATATATATATATATATATATATATATGATATTTATTTATTTATTTATTTTGGTATATGTGCTATTTATATAAATATATGCAATAGAAAGATAGATTTAAATATAAAAATCATTGAAAAACATTTTAATAAAACTTAGAAAATTATATATATATATATATATATATATATAGTACATAAATGATTTTTTATCATTTCTTTTTATATATGTGCAATTTTATATAGATGGATATAAATGTATTTTTTAATCATATTTCTTATAATTTTGTTTCTTTTCATTTGCAATTTTATATAAATATATGCAAAATATAATTTCTGACCTTGACATGTTCTTGAAATATTACATTTGAAATTAAATTAATTGAAAAAACACTCACTTTATATTATAACAATGTTTTGACAAATATATAATAATAATAAATATTTAAAAAAAAATAATTATACCAAACTGATACATTTTTATGAAAACAAGCAAATAAATAAATATATTTACTGTATAAAATAAAATATTTCCTTTTATTATCCTCTTATAATTTAATTTCTTTTGATATATATGTGCAAATATAATATAATCTTTTATTTTCGGGGACCTGCACATGTTCTTGAAGGCTCTGGTGAGATCTGAGTTTTAGTTTGACGGGAAACTTTAGTCTCTGGTTTAGATCGGAGTCACAATGAACTGCTCTTCTGGCAAGAGCGTCTCTTTTACAAACACTTTCCAGAGCGTCTGGGCCCCAGGAAGTGATGTCATAATGGAGCTCATTCTCTGGCCAGTGTGACATTCTGAGCTAATGACATCTCCAGAGATCTAACAAAAGACAGACGGGCCGCTGGATCGCTCGTCCCTGCGTGTCACGAAAACACCCGCGGGGAAAACACGGACCAATTAACACCAATTAATCCATAGACAACAACAGACACTAATGAGTTGACATGCAGAACGAGTATTGAGCTGAAAATGAGTGAAGCAGATCGGATCATTTGATCATGGAGGAATTTGTTCGAGAAATTCTTGTTTTCTTCCCGGGAACAAACAACCGATCTGTATTTCTGTGTGAACGTTCAGTAAATTCTCCGTGTGTGTGTTTAACGGCGACTGTAAATCGAGCAGCTCGAGGTTATCTCACGGCCGGATCGAGCGCGGAGGGATTTCTTCACTTTCCACATGTTTCCTCACATCTGTTGGCTATATTTCACGCGAGCTGCATGCGTTTCACGTGCTTGTCGTCCATTTCGAGAAGAACTAAACAAAACATAATAACAGGATCTTTTGGAGCGGCGCCTCTGTAAACAGAACTAAACGATTTGTCAACGTGAAGCAGCTGCGGCCATCAGGACTGTTTAATCACAATCTTTTATGTTTTATTAATTAAACGGACATTTATTTATTGGAGTGATGCTGTGAAAAGAACAACAAATGACCGACTGCCGTCAAAATGTGTACGGATTAGAGATTCGGCTTAATTTATGGTTAAAATGTGATGCATTTCTATAGATTTCAAGACATAAATAAACGTATAAATGTATATATAAATAAATATTAGTAATTTCTACTTTTCTTGTGGTTAGAATGATGCAATTCTATAGATTTCAATACATAAAAATGAATTATTTCTATTTTTATGGTTAGAATGTGATAGATTTCAATAAATAAGCAAATATATATATTAATTAATATAAAAAAATTCTACTTTTCTTGTGCTTAGAATGTGATACATTTCTATGGATTTCAATAAATAAACAAATATATATTAATTAATATAAATAATTTCTACTTTTCTTGTGCTTAGAATGTGATGCATTTCTATAATTTCAATAAATTAACAAATATATATATGAGTTAATATAAATAATTTATTTTATTGTGGTTAGAATTTCAATAAATAAACAAATATATATAAATAAATATGAATAATTTCTACTTATGTGTTGAATGTAATATATTTATATAGATTTGAATAATTAAATATGAATAATTTCTTCTTGTGTTTAGATTGTGATACATTTCTATAGATGTCAATAAATAAATATATATAAATATATATAAATTTATTTTCTTGTGGTTAGAATGTGATAAATTTGTATAGATAAACAAATATATATATATATATAAATATGAATAATTTCTACTTATGTGTAGAGTGCTACTTATTTCTATAGATTTCAACTATGAATAATTTCTAACTTTTTTATGCATAGAATGTAATATATTTCTATAAATTTAAATAAATAAACAATTATAATAATCCCTACATTTCTTGTGCTTAGAATATGATACATTTCTATAGATTTCAATAAATAAACAAATATAAATGAATTAATATAAATAATTTATTTTATTGTGGTTAGAATGTGATAAATTTGTGTAGATTTCAATACATAAATAAACAAATATATATAAATAAATATGAATAATTTCTACTTATGAGTATAATATAGTTCTATAGATTTCAATAAATAAACAAACAAAAATATAAACAATACATGTATATATTATATTATATATATATATATATATATATATATATATATATATAAAATATAATTTATATAGAAAATATAAATATAAAATAAAAATAAAATATAAAATATAATTTATTTTCTTATGCTTAGAATGTGATTCTTTTATATATATCATTTATTTAGTTTGACTCCAATGACCATTTTTGGGGTATTAAAATGCGTAAAATTTAATTTCTTGTAATCTGTATATTATTAACATTTAATTAATCTCCTTTTGTAACTTTTGTGCTATGCCATGCACATTTAAAAATGTCTCTTTTTAACGTAAACGCACAGATATCCTGTGTAAATAATTAGCTCTCATTCCTCTAAATGTGTTTGTCAGATTCGGATCTGTTCAGCGCGGCTCGTGTTGCGAACACAACACTGAAGTGAACCGTTTTATCAGCGCAAACCCGAGCGATGTGTCTCCAGCGGTGGGAACGGTCCCGGCGTGTCAGTCATGGGAACTTACTAACCCTTGCCAAAATACCCAGATCCCTCTAGATCTTCAGGGACGCGTCCTTATTTTCCTCCATCTCCAGCTGGAAAGTCGGAGCTCTGAGCGTTAACTCTTGAGTTTATTTCTGCCATTCAGTCATCTCTCGTCTCTCGTGATGGCATCTGTGTGGAACGGTTACAAACACCTTGTCTTTTTTTTTACAGTTGGCAAAAGCCTTCAACATCTGTTTTATGTTCCTTGCGTTGACGTCACGCGTTCGGCTAATGGATTGCTATTTTGCACGTGTGTGATGTATTTATGGAGGGACGTGTTGAGGTAATGGGTTCAATCTTCAGCCTGCGGTTCTTCATAATGCAGTCATACACAATTCAGCTTTGGTTCAAGTGCCGCATGTTTACGGCTCTGATGTTTCACTGGAGACGGATGTCAAATACTGCTATTTCTTCACAAAATTAATCCTTTTTTTTAACTACAGAAACAATTTCTGTTGTATAAAGTGCTATACATTCTCAGTTCTCGTTTTTTTTTAAAATACTTTTTTGTTATATAATTTAATCATTTAAGTTGTATAAATTTACATTTATTTCTTTTGCACTTTTTTCCATTTTTAAAATTTCTAACATAAATAAAATATAAAAATATTTATAAATAAAATATATTAATAATCATTATAATATTATATAATAAATATATATATATATATAAAATAATAATATATATAATTATTATAGATATATTTTTATTTAATATATATTTATTTATTTAATATATATTTATTATTATATATATATATATATAATAATAAATATACAAAAATACAGTAATAGTATTTTATTGATAATCAACGATTTATTTATATCAATATACATTTAAATAAAATATATAATAAGTTTACTGATATCATTATGTATTTATATATATGTACTAAATATATATATACTAAATATATTTCAATATAATATAATATTTATATATTAATATTATATTAAATATAATATTACAATTTTTATTATTTATATTTTTAATTAAAATGTTTTAAAAAAAATTAAAAATTGAAAGTACAAAAGAAATAAACGTAAATTTAATTAATAAACTAAAATTAATTAAACTTAAATTTTTTTATATATATATATATATATATATATATATCATTATCTTCATCAGTTTTTGCTGGAGAATCATAATTGTTATTGTCATCCTGTAGAATGTCAGTGTTATTAATATGAAGTATTGATGTTTTGGTGTCATGTCCTGTTTTGTGGTTCTGGCTGGTGACCAGACCCAGTTTCCTCAGTGTTTGATATCTCGAATCTTCTGACACGGGCGGCAGAACCAGATGGCGCTTCTTCTTCGCTAGCGGCGCTTTCTGTTCAGCTTTGGCCGCGTAGTTTCTTAGCAACCCTACAATCTACAGTATGATTTCACCACAGTCTGAAGTTTTGCTCAGCCGGACGTTGACTCGTCCTCACCGTCTCGATTGTTTTGGAAAGGTCTGACCAGCTGCATTCCATCCATACAGGTCCAGTTAGGTGTCCAAACACACCCAAACCGTGGCAGCCGGCCGCTGAACGCCGAGCCGCACAGAAGGAGAGATATTTCAGCTTCACGAGAGCCAGGCTGCATGCCACACATAGCGAGCGTTTGGCCGTTAGAGAGAGATCTGGCGGAGAGGAGTGTGTGTGTGTGTGTGTGTGTGTGCGTGGGCTGCGCTGAGGTGGAGGGGTTGAACAGAATGAAGGATTCGGCCCACTCCTCCATCAGCGGGGCAGTGTTGTGTCAGAGTAACCTAGGCAACCCATTGTGAACCCGAGCGGCAGTCTGTCCCACGCAGATTCACTCACAAATATTACCATGGCAACCATACTTTCTGCCAAAATTCCATAGATACTATAATTATTTGTGCTGTTTGAAAAGGCCATCATCATTATTACTATCCTCATACTAATATTTGCTGCTAAAAATTCTAATTATTGATATTAATTCTTAATAAATTATACATATATAATTAGAAATACACTATTAATATTTATTGGTAATTTACATTGATGTATTTGTATTAATATATGAGCATCAATACCAAATAAATCAATATTAAATGCATGCATATATATATAATTTGTGCTCCAAAAACAGATTAATCGCAATTATCTTTATTAAATCTGTTTTTGGAGAACTAATTATATATATATATATGCATGCATTTAATATTGATTTATTTTGTATATATATATATATATATATATATTTATGTGTGTATATAATAAATAATATAATACAAATATAAATAAATAAATGTATATAAATATATATATAAATATATATAAATAATAAATATATCAAAATTAAATACATGCATATTATATATATATTCCCTCAAATCAATTAATTATGATTAATTACATTTAACAAAAGTTTGTAAATGTGTGTGTGATTTTATATATTTATAAAATCACACACACATTTACATATATATATATATATATATATATATATATATATACATATATATATATATATATATATATACATACATGATTAATCATCACAATTAATCATGATTAATCTATTTGACAGCACTAATTATGCATGTATTTAATATTGATATATTTATGTTAGATGCAATTAATATATATATATATGCACACACACACACACATTTAATATTGATATATTTTGTATTGATAATCGTAATTATTTTGTAAGTACTTATTTGTATATATAACAATTAATCATCTCATAATTACATGGTACTGAATGTTTACTTATAAATGTATATTTTACACAACGCTCCAAAATGCACTTACAAAAAAGTACCATGGTATTTCGACATGTACTCTAATAATCTTACGAGTACCACAGTGTATTTTAAAGTACCATAGTATTACCATCCGATACATCACTGTACCACCATAGTACTTTTTTGCTATCATGTCCAAAAAAACATGGGAAGATTATGTGTTTTTGTTGGTTCATGCTCAATAGTTTCTGTTGAAATACAATCGTTACTTCAGTAAAACTATGGTAAACCCAAGGACATATTCATCTGAACTGGTGTGGTAAACTGTGGTAAACAAGGTGTTTTGGTGGAAACTATTGACTGACCATGGCTTTAGGGACAGTGCACCATGTTAATGTTTTATGAAAAAAAAAACTGTAAAATGGAAATATCTGTAGGATCAATAAGTCTGTGAAAGTTTACACAAGTATTCTATGAAAGCATTTCCGTTCTCATAGTAAATAATGTAAGTGGATTTGAAATATTCACGTTCAGAGGATGAACTCTGTTGTGAAACTCGTGTGTTTCTGGAGAGCGTCTTACACAGAGAAACGCATTAACACGCTCCAGACAGCTTTATGTGACAATGAGGAAAAAACGCATTGTGCCGGAGTTTGATGGGTTTCCACACAATGAGGCTCTTTCACTCATCTGGACGCTCGGAGGTTCCCGAGGACACTGGGTGCCATGGCGATTCCACACATCAGCGCTTAGAAATGTGTGGAGAAAAGAGAGGAAACATGTCTGGCTCGTAGTTCAGCCCAAAATCAAAGAAACGCATTGGAAAGTGTCGCGTTATTAGTTTATTGTTTCACATTTAGAATATTTGCATTGTGCATCGCATTATTTTAAACACTGTTAAGCGCATTTTCACCCCAAAAAATTGCAATGCAAATTATACATGGTACACAATGTCATTTATATTGATTTTGTTTTTGTCATATTTAATATTGTATTTTATATATTATTTTAAATTTTATTTAATTTGTTATAGTTAATATTTTATTTTTTATTTTATATTTTATTATTAATATTGTATTTTAAATATATATTAAATTAAATAATATATATTTAAATATATATATATATTTAATATTTTATTTTATTTTAATAAAAGTAGAAGCTCAACTCAAAAAATTATTTTCTACTCTAGAAAAAAGTGCAATACACTCTTACACAAACATAAATAGAAACTACTTCTTTAAAAACAATGACCCGTTTCAGGGCCTTTATATTTTGTTTAGGTTTGGCTTGCAATTTTTTCTAGAGTTAAATAAAAAATTATCTTACAATTACCCCAAAACTCTTGAAGGTTAAGGTCTAAAAAATATGCAGAAATATTTTTTTTCTTTTAATTTGGGGTGTAAATGTGATGCATTAATATATTTGATTATGTTTTGCATTATTTTAAACACAAATAAGCACATTTCCCCCCAAAAAAATTCTGACTAATGCAAATTATACATAGTAATATGCATCATGGTAGCATTTGTAGTACTCAAAGTAATTTATATTGATTTTATTTTATTTTTTATATTTAATATTTTATATATTTTATTATTTATATTTAATATTGTATTCTATATATTATTTTATTTTGTTATATTTAATGTTTTATATATTTTTTTATTTATTTAAAATAATATATAAAATATTAAAAACATTTTTGTATATAATATTGTATTTTATATATTATTTTAATTTTTATTTATTTTATTTTTTATATTTACTATTGCATTCCATATATTATTTTTATTTTATTTTATTTGTTATATTTAATGTTTTGTGTATATATATATATATATATATATATATATATATATATATATATATGTATATATATATATATATATATATATATATTATTTTTTATATATTTTTTTTTTGGGGGGGGGGGAATAAAAATTAAACCAATATTGAAAAGCACTCTTAAAAAAATATTTCTACTCTAGAAAAAAGTGCAACACACTCGACAAACATATAGTTTATTTCTTTAAAAACAGGACCTTTATACTTCAGGGCCTTTATATTTTGTTAGTGTCAGGGTTAGCGTCGCACTTTTTCAAGAGTTAAAAACACAAATCTCACGATCGCAAAAAATCTTCAAGGTTAAGGTCCCACTGTGTCCTGGACGTGTCTTTGTGAGCGTCACCCTGTCAAACTCTGACACACGTGCTGAATCTTAGCGTGATAGTAAATCCACACCGATGCGTTTCAAGCTTTTATAGTTGACATCTGGGTCACGCAGCGTTCACTGTAAATCCCTGGAGATCCGGTCTGCTGTTGTCTCCATGAAAAACACATTCATTAGTTAGAGGCCAGTCTTTGTTTTCATGCAACACCGCCCCCTGCTGGAGGTCACATGCTTCGGCTCCACCGGTGTGAGTCTCAGCACGTCAGATGACATGAGAATGCCTTCAGCGTGAGCTTTTATGCATCTCCCATCATGACTCTTGGCTCGAGTCTGGACGCCAAAACACAAGGCTGTCATAACACGTCAAAGGCCTGATCCGTCCGCGTTTACTGGCCGCGATCACGATATCTCTCGGTTGGCCGAGCAGGGGTCGTTCCGCCCGGAGAACCGTCTGCATGAAATACTTTGGCCGGAGATGAAGTTTCCGGATTCATAATGGCTGCTTTACTGTGTTTCTCAAAGAGGTTTTCACTGTTTCCACCTCATGGGGAGAAAGAGGGAGACAGAGGGCATTTGTGTGTGTTATCCGTATCCCAGCGTTCATTTCCTGGAGTTGATAGGGTGGGCGGAAACACTGACAGGGTAAATGGAGGCCGTCATGATTGTGTCCTAATGACTTCACTGCTGATCGGCACTCATGCATCCATTTTAACACGGGATCGATCAGGGATATGAATCTCAGGGCCGGGTTCTTGAAAAGCTTTTAAAGCTTTTCTTAATTTGTATACAAAACTAATCCATTAATAGGAATCTCCTTAGAAGCAGTTTGATCATGAAATGACCTCGAGAAGCCTTATTTTTTAATAAAAATTAATACTTTTATTCGGCAAGGACGCATTAAATTGATCAAAAGTGACTGTAAAGACATTTATAATGATGCAAAATATTTCTATTTCAAATAATTGCCGTACTTTTGAACTTTCTGTTCATCAAAGAATCCTGAAAAAAGCTGTTTTCAACATTGATAATAATCATAAATGTTTCTTGAGCATCAAATCATCATATCAGATCATGTGACACTGAAGACTGGAGTAATGATGCTGAAAATTCAGCTTTGATCACTGGATATAAATTATATTTTACTATATATTCACATAGAAAACAGATATTTTAAATTGTAAAAATATTTCATAATTTTTACTGTATTTTTTAGCAAATAAATGCAAAAGAGACTTCTTTTATAAACATAAAAAAAAAATCTAACAGACGCTAAACTTTAAGTGTGTCACGTGACCTGTTAAAACCAATCTGCTTTTAAGCAGAGCTGTCAAAACAAGTGTCCTTATGCGTTCGATCTCATTGGCTCAGCAGTTTGTGCAGATTATTCGGCGGTGTAACGTCAAAGCAATTTGATATAAGATCCTCATACTGTTGTTTACCAGCTAATTGAATCAGTGGAGAGAAATGGGGGGAGAAATAGACCATAATGGTCTTTCAGAGGAAGACAGGACGCAGTGCATCAGAAAGATAGTGATTATGATGACTTGATTATGATATTGCTCTAAAACCTAGTGCGCTGCCTTCGAAGGGACCGTCTTAACTGAAATGGAAGCTTTTAAGTGATTGATTTTGGATCGATTCAATAGAGTTACACTCTAAAAAACACTGGGTTGTTTTCAACCCAAGCGCTGGGTAAATAGACAGAACACATTTCGGGTTAATTTTACCAAGCTAATTGGGTTGATTCATTTTTACCCAACAGCCATCTGACCCAGGATCAGCGTAACACAAAAACTACCTAAACACTGGGTTGTTACGTCTGACCCAGGATCAGCGTAACACAAAAACTACCTAAACACTGGGTTGTTACGTCTGACCCAGGATCAGCGTAACACAAAAACTACCCAAACACTGGGTTGTTACGTCTGACCCAGGATCAGCGTAACACAAAAACTACCCAAACACTGGGTTGTTACGTCTGACCCAGGATCTGAGTAACACAAAAACTACCCAAACGCTGGGTTGTTACATCTGACCCAGGATCAGCGTAACACAAAAACTACCCAAACACTGGGTTGTTACGTCTGACCCAGGATCAGGGTAACACAAAAACTACCCAAACACTGGAGAGAGAAAAAAAACAAAACGAAAAAAGGACCCAAAAGGCTCAACCCAGGACTTGGGTAGAAAAAATAACCCAAGATGTTTAGAGTGTAGCCTTTAGCATTCTGCGAAACTAACAGTCCTGTACTCAAATAAGCAATTTAGATGATCTGAAACTCTACCTCTGTAGTTTTCAGGCCAGATCTCGTGTGCTTCAATGCGGTTTGTCCCAGCAGCCTCTGGGTGTGTGCCAGCGCTATAAAAAGCTCTGCAGACAGGACTAGCGCGGCTCCGCGTACATGCTAGTGCCAGCTTTGACCTCAGCAGTATGGGAGCGATGCTGACACTCACATAAACGCGTGTTAGCCGTTAGCTCGCTCACAAGCCCTGGTCTTAGCTGTCACCTGGATCGTCTTTCAGACAATATCATGCTCGAGTCCTCAGGACGATGTCACCTTGAGTCACGGACTGGCGGTATCAAGGTTTAGAAAGGATATCCGATGGTATTTTGATAACAATATCCATATGATGTAATTATTGTAATTTTTTAGATGAAAACACGTGATGTTGAACTCCGAGCAGTTCATGTCCTCGGACTGAGAATTATGTTTCTATGGCAACGCTATCTTCACAGAAATGAATCTGCTGTGGTCATGTGGTACAAGTCGGAGCTCTCTGAAAATTCCCAGCTTATAAGTTGTAATCACGAGCTCTGCAAGGACATGAACGCTTTTTAAATGCACCTTTATCTTTGATTTTTGACCCAAGGTACCATGGTATTTTTATTTTATTTTATTATTTTCAAAAATCATGGTTATTACCATTTTATCATGCCCGAACAAATCAGTGTTTTTATTGTTGACTAAAATTAAAATGAAGAAAAAAAAAAAAAATCGGCAGTTAAAATGATTAAAAACAGTTTTTGGAGATTGAAATAAAACAAAATAAAATGAAAAATAAATATTATTAAAAACTTAAATGTAAAAAAAAATATGTGCAATTAACTGAAGTTATCTAAGTTTAAATTGAAGTACAAAAAAAAATAAAATAAAATAAAACCATACAAAAATATGAAAAAAATTAATACAAATGACAGCAAAATTACTAAAAAAATTAATTAAAGCAAATTAAAAGCAAAAAATAACAAAAATGAGAAAATCACAAATGAAAACTGAAAATACAGCTATTTCAAAATATTAATAAAAATTATAACAGTATATAAATAATGCTGAAATAACACTAAAAAAATGATGCAATGATGCAAAAAAAAAATATATATATCTATGTGTTCAATTTTACTATGGTACATATCTGAAAAATATATAAGAATAAAAATGAAGATAGTGTTTGATATACTTGTTCATATTTAAATAGAGCTGTTTTTAGAAATATAGAGAATACCATGGTATGTTTGTTTCCATGGTACATCTTTCTGCTACATTACTTGATTGCTAGATGAGCTTTACATCAACATTAAGTTGCACGGACAGGTTGCGTGGGCTGTTCTGTTGTGTTGCGTGTGTTTTGGAGTCAGAGCGGACGGTAATGATGCATCAGTGCTCTTGGCCGAGGCTTTTACTGCAGAGGACAGACGCTCGCTTGACTTAGTGCATCTGAGAGACGCTGGAAAATCAATACGATGTGTGCGTCTTGACTTTGAGCCAGACAAACCCGTCCGTCCAGCTGACATATCGACACGAGAACGTCTCCTGCTGCGTCACACGCCGTCTTCACCGTCTCCGTTCACTTGCTCTCCACAAGTCGATACTTATTTAATATAATGGGCATTTAGAAGTTATTTTAAATTAAAATGTTAAGGGTGTGTCAATGTGTATGTTCTATAAATGTAAAAAAAAGTACTATATATACACTCTATATGTGTCATTTAAATAGTATATTTATTTATCCTTTTTTTTAAGTGTACTTTATTTTGGACATGTATTCCATTAAGTATTTTATAGCACATTTCTACTAATATAAGATAGAAATACCATGTTTTGGACATCATGATGTCATTCTTTATCACTTAAAAACCTATTTAAATGCAGCAATTGCGAGAAAAAATCATTGGATGTGGTATTAATTGTTTTTTAAATGCCATAATACAATAAATTCAGTACCATGCAGTAAGCTTGTTCTCTCGCGTCACATAAAAGACGCGTGTTTGTCGCCACCTTCTGGCATGAATATGTAACATCACTAAGCAGCTTCTTTTGACCCAGATCCTGGGTCAGACGTAACAACCCAGTGTTTAGGTAGTTTTTGTGTTACCCTGATCCTGGGTCAGACGTAACAACCCAGTGTTTGGGTAGTTTTTGTGTTACCCTGATCCTGGGTCAGACGTAACAACCCAGTGTTTGGGTTGTTTTTGTGTTACCCTGATCCTGGGTCAGACGTAACAACCCAGTGTTTGGGTAGTTTTTGTGTTACGCTGATCCTGGGTCAGACGTAACAAACCAGTGTTTGGGTTGTTTTTGTGTTACCCTGATCCTGGGTCAGACGTAACAACCCAGTGTTTGGGTAGTTTTTGTGTTACGCTGATCCTGGGTCAGACGTAACAACCCAGTGTTTGGGTAGTTTTTGTGTTACTCAGATCCTGGGTCAGACGTAACAACCCAGTGTTTGGGTAGTTTTTGTGTTACGCTGATCCTGGGTCAGACGTAACAACCCAGTGTTTGGGTAGTTTTTGTGTTACGCTGATCCTGGGTCAGACGTAACAACCCAGTGTTTGGGTAGTTTTGTGTTACCCTGATCCTGGGTCAGACGTAACAACCCAGTGTTTGGGTAGTTTTGTGTTACCCTGATCCTGGGTCAGACGTAACAACCCAGTGTTTGGGTAGTTTTTGTGTTACTCAGATCCTGGGTCAGACGTAACAACCCAGTGTTTGGGTAGTTTTTGTGTTACCCTGATCCTGGGTCAGACGTAACAACCCAGTGTTTGGGTAGTTTTTGTGTTACGCTGATCCTGGGTCAGACGTAACAACCCAGTGTTTGGGTAGTTTTTGTGTTACGCTGATCCTGGATCAGACGTAACAACCCAGTGTTTGGGTAGTTTTTGTGTTACCCAGATCCTGGGTCAGACGTAACAACCCAGTGTTTGGGTAGTTTTTGTGTTACGCTGATCCTGGGTCAGACGTAACAACCCAGTGTTTGGGTAGTTTTTGTGTTACGCTGATCCTGGGTCAGACGTAACAACCCAGTGTTTAGGTAGTTTTTGTGTTACGCTGATCCTGGGTCAGACGTAACAACCCAGTGTTTGGGTAGTTTTCGTGTTACGCTGATCCTGGGTCAGACGTAGCAATCACTAAACTGAATCAAGATGCCGTTCTACTCGGAGCTGTTCATGTCCTCGGACGGAATTATACATTTCTATGGCAACTCTATCAACTCATGTATCTGCGATGGTAACGTGGTACAAGTCGGAGCTCTCAAAAATTCCCAGTTTGCAAGTTGTAGCTAATTATCAGCGCTATGAGGAAGTCTTTTTTTACAATAAAAGACGACGCTGATTACACGCTTGATTGAAAGAAAAGACTTACTTTTGATATTAAACAATCTCAGCTTTCAAATTTTGTCGAATTTATTACGAAATTCAAAGAATAAATACCGTTTTGGCGCTCTTTAGTCTGACGCGAGTCACGTGACAGATCGCTGCAGTGACTCAGTTCAAGCAGCGCGTAAATGTTCATCTCTTCCTCTTTATTTCTAACCAAAAAACATAAATTAACATAAGAAGTTATGTTGAAAGACACAGTACAGCTTGCTGAAATGAATCTTGAAATCGTTCAGTCAACTTGTCAACAATATGTAAAACCAACCAATGAATACAGCATGTTAGCAAGACAAACGAACTCTAGAGATGAGCATTTTGCTAATTATATGCACTGTATTAAATATTTATTATATTTGTACTCTCATTACAAATATAACATAAACCCAAATTGTATAAGAATTAGTTAATTTTAACCTTTAATAATAATAATAATAATAATTATTATTATCATTAGTTGAGAGAGATTTGTTTCTTTGAGGAAAAATTACAAGTAGGCCTCACTGTACCTTATATTTAGCCGAATGAATCAACATTGAATCAAAACGGGAATCGAATCGCAAGCTTATGAATCGAATCACTCACCTGTCCGTGATTCTCTCTCCAAGCTAAACTCAAGTTTGCAGTTACTATATCTTTCTATGGCAGAAATTGTAGGTTAAGTATAGTATGTGGTTCCCAATTTAGCATTTGTCCTTTCTTTCTGTGTCATCTCGACGTTCTGCTCGGATACTCGCTCCGAAGCCGAATCTCTCGGCTCTTCAGAAGCCCGTCCCAGCGGCACGGTTATATTTAACAGACCACCACTAGCAGTTTCTGGGACACGGGTGTTACTCTCACTTCAAAAATGCCCTGGAAATTCTCCGTTTGTTTGAGAAACGCTCCATACAAACGCCACACTGTGAGATTTTAGTGCTCCTGCGCGACTGAAAGACTTTAGTGTGGGAGGTGTTTGAAGAAAAACATCTCACAGGAGCACAACCGCAGGCAACCCAAACTTATGGCAGCAATTAGAAAGATAAATGCTTTTCACACTCAAAAGCATTGCATTTCAGGGTGTTTTTGTGCAGTTTGGCGCACTAGGTGGGCAGTCTTTTAGGGGGATTCACACACACACACACACACACACACACACGTGAAAGTATTCGCTGATGTCATCACGCTCAGATGCATTTGACTGCTGATTCCAATTAGGAACGGGCGGGAGAAACTCTTGGCGAGGAAACTTACGTTAGGCCGACTGTAGTTCTGGCAGTGGCCCGATCAGTTATCTCATGGGTGAGGAGCGCCACATGATTGTCCATGGATGGTGGGGGTCGAACATTGCAGGGGCAGTTCTCAAGGTTGTCCAATAGGTGGCGGTAGGTGTGCATTGAAGATGTGCATCAGTGTCAAGCTCTGATGGATGAAGCAGCTCTTTAAGATGGAGAGGGAGGAAGGGTTGATGGGAAATAAGTGCTGTCTCTTTGCAAAGGTCAGCAGAGCCGAAGGAACAATTAAAGGCTCGTTTAGACACTCTTTCCCCGAGTTATATATGTATATATGAAAGAAATGAGGAAAAAATAATATAGATTGGGTCATTAAAATGAGAATTTTTACTCCTATATCTGGTTGAATATCTAATAAAAAGACAAATATAAATACATTATATATATACACACACACACATATATATATATATGTATATGTGTGTGTGTGTGTATTAAGTGTACATATATACATATAAAAAATCATAAAATATTAAGAAGTAATTATAATCATCTTTACATTACTCTTTACATATTTTAATCAATAAATGTGATATATTTTCTTCCTTTTTTCATGTGAATATATATATATATATATAATCAAATCATAAAATATTAAGAAATAATTGTAATCTTTTCATTACATTTTAATCATTAAATGTGATATATTTTCCCCTTTTTTCATGTGAATATATATATATATATATATATATGAGAAATGAGGAAAAAATTAAAATAATATATATTGTGTCATTAAAATGGTTGAATATCTAATAAAAATCCAAATATATACACATAATATAGATACTCATATATTTATATTTTATATACATATGCACATCATTTCAAAGTAAAATAAAAAATAAAACTGAAAAAAAATCATACAAAATAATCTTTACATTTTAATCATTTAATGTGATATATTTTCCTAGCTCTTTTGGTTAACTAATAAATATATATATAATTGTGGGTGTGTGTGTGTGTGTGTGTATGTATATATATATATATATATATATATATATATATATATATATATATATATATGTATGTATATATGTATGTATATATGTATGTATGTGTGTATATATATATATATATATATATATATATATATATATATATATATATATGTGTGTGTATGTGTGTGTGTGTGTGTGTACAAGTGTGTGTTAACCTAATTTCTTACCATATTTAAATCCATTTACACACAATTCAGCTGATTTTCTTCCACAATCAGTGGAGAAAATATGATTTAAAAAAAGAGTAAAGATTAATTGTGGGTGTGTGTTTCCATCTCCGTGATTTATGTAAATATCCTACAAGAGCTGTAATCCTCCCTAACTATAATGACCTTTGATCCCCTTGTCTCTTTCAGCAGGGCTTCAGAGGAAGCCGCCCATGAGGAAGTGTGAACGGTGAAAAGGCGAAAGGTCAGAGGTCAGGATGACGACAGTAGCCGCAGAATTCGACCACATGGACATCCAGCAGCAATACCAGGACAGTGTCAACAACCGCTGGGAGGACGAGTGGGACAATGAGAACAGCTCGGCCCGATTATTCGAGCGCTCTCGCATCAAGGCTCTGGCTGGTGAGTAGGAATCGCAAACCTAGTGTCCGTCTGTCAGGTTTAAACAGATGAACGTGACCTTCTCATGGAGCTTGACAGAGAAACAAAGAGAGGGGTAATTATCCTCCGCTGGAGTGTTTTTGTGCGCCGCTCTTCTCAGCTCTTCTGTGTTTTCGGGTTTGAATAGCAAACTAGTGCTTGATAACGCGACGCCCACTCGCACATGACATGCAGTGATTTTGTGCGTAGGAGCGCTGCGGCAGAAAGAAAGTGGGCGTAAGTTCACACTTTCTCTGCTCCTTCTGAAGCTCCCACACCATTTCAGATTCACAGCGAAACCCTCGAGCCCACAGACCAACTCGGAACGCTACAGGAAACATGTTACATAAAATCCATATGGAAGATGGACGATGTTTTATTCATGAGTTGAATTTTTAATGCAGTTCCTATAAAAGCTGATGTTTTCTGAACGAGAATACTCCACTCTGATGGAGCATTTGATTAATAATAATGCTAAAGATGCATTTTTGAATGATTAGTCGGCGGATGCTTATATGAGAGTGCGTCGTAATTTATTAGAACGTTCATATTGTAAGCGCATGATAAAGCGTAGCATGTAGATATATATAAGTAAAAATAATATACACTTTCGTTTAAAGCAAGTCTGAAAGAGTCTGACCGAGGCGGCATTTATTTGACGAAAAAATGCAATAAAAATTGTGAAATATTATTGCAATTTAAAGAACTGTTTTCTATGTGAATATATTGAAAACTGTAATTTATTCCTGTGATCAAAGCTGAATTTTTGGTGTCACATGATCCTTCTAATATGCTGATTCGCAGTGCATTTCTGATTATTATCAGTGTCATATTTTTGTGGAAACTGTGATGCGTTTAATTTTTCAGGATTCTTTGATGAATAGAAAGTTCAAATGAACAGAAATTAAAATTTTCTGTAACAATGTAAAAGTCTTTACTATCAGTTTAATTCATTCTTGTAATATTTAAAATGTTTCTATACTGACCCCAAACTTGAGTGTTTTAATTATTTAATTGTTGTTTACAATATGTTTATTTGTATATAGTTGAAAACATTTAATAAAAAAAATTATCATTATCGATCAGTAAGATTTATAATATCTCTTCCGCTCAACAAGGCTGCATTTAATTGATCAAAAATACTGTAAAAATTGTTAAATATATTTACAATTTAAAACAGCTGTTTTCTGTATGAATATATTATAAAATGTAATTTATATCCAGTGATCAAAGCTGAATTTTCAGCATCATTACTCCAGTCTTCAGTGTCACATGATCCTTCAGAAATCATTCTGATAGGATGATTTGATGCTCCAGAAACATTTATAATTATTATGAATATTGAAAACATTCTTTGATGAATAAAACGTTCATTTATATGAATCTTTTGTAATATTATAAAGTCTTTACTGTCACTTTTAATCAATTTAATGCATCCTTGATGACTAAAAGTATTCATTTCTATAAAAAAAAATTTTTTTTTTTAAATTTTTTATGAAAGCTTGTTTCCGCCCCAAAATAAAATTCTCACAATTTAGAATTTTACATCTCACAATTCTAAGAAAAAATAGCAAGTTTTAAACTCGGAAGTGCATAATTGCAAAATATAAACTTTCATAATTTTTTAAGACTTCCGCATCATTCCACCTCAAACCCCTTTCTAATTCTCACCGTGGGGTTTCGTCGTATTTATTTCTTCATGTAATTTATTCCTGTAATACCTTGGATGACAGTAGCATATTTCCCTCTTCTGTTTTCCATCATGTTCTCCAAGCGTCATGCGTTTGAGCCGCTGTGTTTACAGAGGTGTGATGTTGTTTATGAGCGCTGGCCGCTGCCGAGAGGAGCCGAGCATGAAAGTGTGCTGGACGAGGGAGGGCTGTTATTCTCCCGGGGTGGCAGAGTTTAAACAGACGGACCTTATAGGCCTGTCCACTCTCGCTGAGACTCACTTCAGGGATAAAGAAGATGGAACATAAAACAGAAATATAAAATCTC
>CM076064.1:1305000-1322500 GCA_038088235.1 Zacco platypus
ATTTTATAATTTTTATAATTTTATAATTTATAAATTACGTTTTTTTTACCTTTATTTTAGCATCTCATTTTCTGGTTATACATATGCTTATGTCTTTAAAATATATCAATATATTATTTTATTATTATAACATTTTATACATTTGTAAAATGTATTTACCTTTATTACTTATATATAAAGTATATATAAATATATTATTTTTATATAATACCATACATGTGTGTGTGTGTGTGTGTGTGTGTGTGTGTGGATTTCCCATCATTAGTTGATATATTCATCTGTTGATCTTCAGATTCTTCCACTTGTTTGTTTGAGTGTTTCAGAGTGAAAACTCTCTGCTGCAGCGAGTGACTAAACCGTCTTCCCGGAAGCTTCTCCTCCCTCTTCGGCTCTCGGCAGCCGAGAGGGGAGGAGAACCCGAAACATCGAGGGCTGTTTATCGCAGCGCGAGGGATGATTTCAGCTCTGAGAGTCAGATTCACTTGTGACAGAGAACAGAAGTGCAGACGGAGGTGAATTAAGCGCACTGATGGCTCCAGGGGCGGCCGAGGACACGTGGATGTCTTGTGACTTCACAATGACACGACTGACTGTGTTTCTGCACAAATATCCCTCTCACTGCGGCCCTGGATCCACCACACCTCCCTCAGGCCTCAATCCCACGGTAGACGCACTGAGGAATAATTAAACATTTGTTTAATTTGGAAATACAAGATCATGGGACACATTTGGTCACATTATAGCTTATCTCATGGTTCCTTGAGGATGCTGTTTTGTGAAAAGAGACGCTACTTCCATGATGTTTTTGAAGTGCCTCGGAGTTAAGCGTAAATAATAAGCGTAAATATGCATATTTTACTATGTATATATAAATACATACACATGCATGTACATATTTAAGAAATATTTACATGTATATATATATATGTGTGTGTGTGTGTATATATATATCTAATTTATATTATATATTTTTATTAATATTTTAAATGTAAATATTATATATTTTTGTTAAATATATACATGCATGTGAAGGTATTTATATATGTATAATAAAAATATACATTAAAAAAAAAAAAAAAATATATATATATATATATATATAGATTTTTTTTTTTTTTTTATATTTTTTTTATTTTTTATTATTTTTATATATATATATATATATATATATATATATATATATATATATATATATACACACATTTTAAGGGAATAGAAAACAAAACAAAAGAGCATTTTCTTTTTATATTTTTTTAATAATTTATATTATTTATATATTATATATTTTTATATTTTATTTTTCTAATAAAAATGTTAATGGTGCTTCAGGTGTATGCTGAAATAAATAAAATATAAATATTAGATTAAAAAAAACTAAAAATAATTAATGGTAATTAATGATTATAAATTATTATTTATTAAATAAATAATTAATGATAAATGTTGCCTGAAATAAAAACACACATGTACTAAAAATTCTTAAAACTAAAACTGGAATAAAAATAAATGCAAATAGAATAAAATAAACTAGCCTTAAAATAGCTTGAATGTAACTCTACTCCTCATTTAATATACATGGCTCAATGAATATGCAAATTAGCCCCGCCTCCACTCGCTCACGCAGCTCGGAGATCCACTCGGTCAACTTACTGAGCTGCGCGGTTTCATCGCTCTTTACGACTATGACCATGTTAAATAAAATTAATAAAACATCAACAAAAATTCAAATATATTAATAGCCTGTCATTCATGCTTTTATTCTAAGTTTTGTTGCAAAAGAACATAAACCTGCTACTTCCGTGAGCAAAAACAAACGCTTGATCTTTGAAAACAAACCGGCGTTTTATTGCTTGATTTATAACATTTCATGTAGAGTTTCACATCAGCTCATAAAAACACTCCTCGAGTGCCTGTAAATATCCCATGATCCTTTATTTCTCAGTGTGGCTTTTAATTCACCTTCGAGGGCCTTTTTGTCATGTTTAACGAAAAGCAGACGGGACCCGTTTGCCCGTCGTGACAGTTTCCAAGAGCACTCGAGATCTTTACTACTCCTGACGCAGCCGCGTGAGATTCCTGAGTGGGAATTAGAGCAGATGTTTGCTTTACAGCAGAGTGCAATTCAATAGCCAAACTTTGAGAAGTAGTTCAAAGTCTGCAGAATCTCTCCTCACCTTGCAAACAGATGGGACGGGAGAGGGGAGGGGGGGCAAGCGGAGGAGGGGGGAGGCCAACGGAATTTTAGGCAGGATGCAAGTTACTCCAACATTCCAAGAAGGCCGTTCCGCATTTCTTATGCGACTTTGCCTCTGTGTTGCATGACTTAAATAACAATGCGTGGAAATGGGCCGACATCCTGCCGAACCTCCACCCCCCGTCTTCTCCGGAGACTTGGTACGGCCCGTCTCCTCCTCCTCTTTCATTGTAATGAGGTGGTGACATCATCTGCAAACACACAGCCTGCTGAAATTACAACCCTTTTGCCCTCCTCTTCTGCTCCGTTAAAGGTGTCTCACAGAAACCCTTCCAGATCCAAAGCAGGCTCGACTAGAGGAGCTCGCGGCCCCATCCTCCGAGTCGAAGTGTGACAGGAGGAGGGGCGTTTGTGTGTCGGAGTTCGGGGGGGGAGACGCTCTTTTTGAATGGATAGAGTGGGAAGACGAACAATCAGAGAGACAGCAGCATGCACGTTCGGGACCTTTTGGATATCTTTTGATTTGAACTCCAACTGAAAGGAGTGTGAAGGTTTGCAGAAAGAGCTTTTTTTCGTTGTTCCTTCCCATTCCGTGGTTTCCTGGGAGGAATCTGGAAATAGTTTCCCTCTCGGTCAGGGATCATGGATTTGGAGTGGGCGTCCGGGGGCCCCGAGGGCTTCTACCAGGAGCCCAGCTTCCCCGCGCAAATGCCCTTCAACTACAACCAGCTCGAGGGGCGTTTCAAGCAGCTGCAAGGTAAGATGCGTTCCGGATGTGGGAATGCTTTGTTTACAGGCGTTGCTACGCTGAGCGCCGTTAGAATGCACATCCACGAGTTTCCCGGGACATACAGATGCATCTGCAGAGGGGGTTGTGTTGTTCTCTCCCCATAATCTTCACAGAATGGGGTGTCTGGTGGATGCATACGGGATTAGTACAAAGGACTTTTTTTGCATGCTTTTTACA
Source organism: Zacco platypus (assembly GCA_038088235.1). NCBI lineage: Eukaryota > Metazoa > Chordata > Actinopteri > Cypriniformes > Xenocyprididae > Zacco > Zacco platypus. The sequence goes on from CM076064.1 coordinate 1,308,162, forward strand.
CTTCCCCAAAAAATCACTCGGGAGCCGAGTCAATAAGAGGGCAGCTCGCCCTCCACGGGTCGTCATAGACAACAATGGAAAACCCGGGAAGGTGGGAGTGGTTGTTTTGTTCTGCTGACTATCACACTGATAGCGGCGTGTTTCTGAACGCCGCGGCTTCATATGCATTTAAATCACGAGTGCTAATGAGTTCAGCCGGTAGAATGAGCCTTTTGTTGTTGGATTTTGCTTAAATAGTTCGCTTAAAGCACGCTCGCATTGCATTGTTTTGAAGCTGGAGAAATTGTCGCGTCTTTTTTTAATCCGGTGTCTTCTGTGTGGATCGATAGATGTGCGCTAGGCATTCGGCACTTCACACACTCAGCGATTTCACACATGCTGTAGTGCAGATGTCTGTGGTTTGGAGTGCATTGCTTCTAATAACCCGAGCATGCCTTTGAAAAGTCACGCGTGCATGATGGGATTGCACAAGAATGGAACGAGTCGTCGTAAATGAGCAACTCTGGTATCAGTAAATAAATAGATGTTGATGATTCACCGATTTGAGGTGGGATGAGAGATCTCCTGATGGGCTGAAATGCAGCTTTTGTAACTCACAAATATTCATTTATGCATGTTTTAATCGAAGGAAATGTGTTTGTGCGTCACTAATCGGAAGTTTAGAGATGAAAACTTGACCTTTTACCTGTGATATGATGGATTGAGTGATTCAGCTATTGTAAATAACTTAATAATATGACCAGGGCTGGGTCGGTTACTTTTAAAAATGTATTTCACTACAGATTACAAAATACATGCTTTAAAAAGTCATTTGTAACGTATTTCGTTACATTACTCAAGTTTAGTAACTTAATCTAAATACTTTAGAATACTTTGGAATACTAATAAGTGTGAAACAAACACAAAAAAGGTCATTGTGAGTTTTTATCTCACAATTCTGACTTTTTCCCTCAGAATTGTGTGATATAAAGTTGCAATTGTGAGTTATAAAGTCAGAATCATGAGATATAAACTCACAATATTGAGAAAAGTCAGAATTATGAGATATAAACTCACAATATTGAGAAAAGTCAGAATTATGAGATATAAACTCACAATATTGAGAAAAGTCAGAATTATGAGATATAAACTCACAATATTGAGAAAAGTCAGAATTATGAGATATAAACTCACAATATTGAGAAAAGTCAGAATTATGAGATATAAACTCACAGATTAATTTCACAATTGCAAGAAAAAAAGTCTCGCAATTCTGAGAAAAAGAAGTCCAAATTGTGAGAAAAAGTTGCAGTGACGAGTGAATTATACAATGACTCACAAAACTTGAAAACAGTGGAAAACATGAAACTTAACTCCTCTTTTTCAGACGGTCAGAGTCAGAGAATCACCAATCGCTGTTTAAATGACATTAAAACTCAAAGTAATCACTTTGGTAATCTAAAACACTTTTCAGATGTAACTGTAATCTGATTACCACCCATTTAAAATGAAATACAGTGACTCAAATTTTGTATTTTAAATACGTAACTAAGTTACTTGTATTTCGTTACTCCCCAACCCTGAATATGATCGATAAACCATACTGCTGTCGCCACCCAAATACGTCAAAAGTGCGTCATGCATAAATCATAATTTCAGTACTGGATTAATTTCCAATTTAATCCAATGCCTTTTCTTTGTAATTGACTTGCAATTTCTTTATTTATACATTTGAGTAATAATAATAATTAACTACTTGTAATTACTATAGGGTTAGGATGAGGGTTTGGTTTAGGGTTAATTGCATGTAATTATGCACAGTTATTACTACACTAAATACATGTAACAGTGAACTTGTAAAATAAAGTGTTACCGCAATTTCTAAGTGAAAATTGTTTAAATCCTACACCATTTGTTTTATATGTGAATGTCAACTCAGATTTAAACAAGTCCCCTTGTAGTCGCTAATTTTATCTCTAGTGACACATTTAAACATTTCTCTCCTTTGAAAAAGCCTTAAAATAGCTTGAATGTAACTCGACACCCTTGCCTCATTTAATATACGTGGCTCAATGAATATGCAAATTAGCCCCGCCTCCACTCACGTGGCTCCACTCGGTCAACTTACGGAGGTGAACGCTGCGCAGTGGTATCGCTCGTTACATAACAGTAATTAATATGATTATGCTTTTGCTTGAATATGTTATCAAACAGCTAATAACGCGTTACACGAACCATTCACGAGTCAGCTGCCAATCAACAATCAGTATCCTTACGTAAAGTCCTGTCGTTCATCATGACATTGTAATATACATCATACGCCTGCTATATCGATAAATCCACACGATTTCTTATATAAACAGGAAATTGACAACCTGAGACTCCCCCACTAGTTCTCTGTTAATGATATGCGAAAACCCGTCGGCGCTGTGACGTGATTGGTTACAAGGTAGTTTGTGACATCACTGCAGTTTTAAAGGAGAAAACACTCCACTTGGTTTGTCTTAAAAACATCACAGTCATATAAACGACATTAAAAGCTTGATTTTCACCACAGAGGGTTTTAATCGGCGGTGTTAAAATGCGACTTCAGGTCATGCATGCACTGATGGCGCGTATCAGATTGTTTGCTGACGTGTGGCGTCTTGTTCCTCAGATGTGATGGTTTGATATTAAGATGTTCAGAAGTTGAAACGAAAGCTTTATTATGCATCTTAAAAATCAATGCAAGCATTCTTCAAGCCCTCAAGACGGATCACGGCCAAGATAAATGACAGATTCTTGGATTTCTTTGTGCACGAACAGTCTAAACACACGATCCTGCCAGCTTCTATAGTTTACTGACGGTAAGGGTGCGTCCAGCTGATCTTGGACCTTTTTTTGACTCGCCGGACAACACTATTGGCCCGTTTTGCTCATAGGCTTGCGTGCTGAAGCAGATCTTTTGTCCTTCCTGCCAAGCCGCCTGTCTCTCAGTCTGGTCTTCTCAATGACCTTCTGTTCGGCTGTTGGCAGAGATGCGGCCGCCGAAAGCGAGACTGAGTGAGACGTCGGGCCGCAGAGGGTTCTGAATGGCCCGGGAGGATTGGGTCAGCGTTGTTGGCCATTAGCACGTTTGATTCTCTCAATGGCCTGTCATGAAGTGACCGGAGGGTTCGACCCTGATGTAAACATCTCAGTCGGCCCGTCACCATCTCCACCCTCGGCGCACACCGCTGAGCGCCAGAGACGCGAGAGGAAGTCCATTCAAGAGGTCTGAGGCGATGAAGGGAAGCGTTGAGATGGCAACTCAGCCGGGCGTTTAAAGATGCGCGAAGCCACCCGGAATGGTGGACGATCGCGCCAGGGCAACTGTGAAACACCCTAAAACAGAAAAGTTCCGGTTAGAATCACATTTCACAAGAACATTTCATTAGAAAACCTGTATTGACCAGTGATACTGTCATATTTTGAATTAGCTGTTATTTTCATATTTTCATTTTTATATGCTTTTGTCATTTTTAAAAAATATATATATATATATTTCTATATAGCTCTTAATTTCATTTTTAGTACTTTTAGTCTTCAATTTCAAGTATTTTTTTAAGTTTTAAATTTGCAGGTAATATTTACATTTTTTTACAGCTTATTTTATATATATATATATATATATATATATATATTTCTAATTTAAGCTTTCAGATAATCTTTATATTTTATTTTATTCCAACTACTGAAATATTTTCGTAGATTTTTAGTTTAAGTTTTTTCAGGTATTATTTATATTTTATTTTATTTCATCTTTATTTCAGTTATACTTACAACATTTTTAACATATTTTTATATTTCAGGTAATATTTATATATTATTTCAGCTTTATTTTAGTTACTTACAAAATTTTATTAATATATATTTTTAGTTTAAGTTAAAGTTTTTCAGGTAATATTTATATTTTATTTTATTTCAGCTTTATTTCAGTATCTTACATTTTTAAAAAAAAATATTTTTAGCTTAAGTTAATATTTTTCAGGTAATATTTATATTTTATTTTATTTCAGCTTTATTTCAGTATCTTACATTTTTTTAAAAATATTTTTAGCTTAAGTTAATGTTTTTCAGGTAATATTTATATTTTATTTTATTTCAGCTTTATTTCAGTAACTTACATTTTTTTAATATTTTTAGCTTAAGTTAATGTTTTTCAGCTAATATTATATTTTATTTACTCAAAAGTGTTTGTATTTTGTTAGCTCTAGTTCACCGTATCAACACTGATATTTGCCACATGAAACGCATTGAGCATAATTTTACTTGCAAAATGTTTGGAATTGATTGGAAAGTGTCTATAACGCACGATTACATTATAAGTGACATTGATGACCTCAGCTGAAAATTAAAGTCATGCGCTGATGCATTTTTTTTATCTTCCAAAGAATCATATGAACTCCAGAACACTGTACAGCCAGAAAACTTTACTTTTAAAAGTATGGATGTGAAACTGTTGATCAGAAAAGCGTTTTATCTGAACATCTGCAGCGACGCACTGGTGCACATCCTCATATGTGTCTGTATGATGTTTGTTTGAAACTCAGGGTGGGGTTTAAACCAGTCAACCTGAAACAGGCGGTTAGTGATCCTCACACCTGCGATCGCTCGACTCACTCATTCCTCCGTTTGATTCTTCATCAACAGCTCCGTTCCGAACTCTAGCGCCCTATATAGGCGGCTGTCTTCTAAGCCGGCTGATTTGGAGTGATTTCGGCCCATTTGCTCATACTGGGCGGCTCAGCGGTATCATGGATCGTAAATCTGGAATCTGTTCCCTCGTGAGACAGAATGTTCCTGGTGAAGCGGGTCATTCGTCTTTGTCTCTGTAACACTGGAGGAACTGTGAGTTGCCACAACAGAAATGTCATCACTTAAAATGTGGCATGATAAACATGCGTGAGCTTCCCTCCGGCTCTGTTTATTTAAACGAGAGAAATGTAAGAAATGACGAGCCGTACGTTCATCTCTGTGAATGTACCGCTTCATCAAGCTGACTTTTGAGGCAACTGGAAACCATATATATATATATATTAATAAGAGGATAAAATAAAAATCAGTAAAAAACAGTAGTACACAACAACGAAATGAAATTAGCAACTCTAAAAGACGCCTAAAACAGTAAGTATGAAAAAATAATAAAATAAAATAACAACAGACAGTATAGATTAAACAATATATGTAAATTTAATTTTATATATATATATATATGTATATACATGCAATATGAAATATGCAATATGAAAATAAAAAGCCTATGATTTAGTAACGTATTGCTAAATATTTTTCAGATATATATATATATATATATATATCTGAAAAATATTTAGCAATACGTTACTAAATCATAGGCTTTTTATTTTCATATTGCATCATAATTACAGATATACTATATATTTGATTTTATTTTTAATTTTCTTAAGTAATTTTTTAAATGTTATTTTTTGATTACAAAATTGAAAATTTTTATTGTTTTATATAATTTTTATATATTTTTTTTAAGGTTTTATTTTTTGATTACAGAATATATATATATACACTTTGAGATATATTGATTCATAAATAGTAATGCTGTCAAATCAGTTAATTGTAATTAATCACATCTAACGTGAGTGTGTGTATATGTGTGTGTGGGTATTCCCTACGTTATGAGGACCAAAATGTCCCCACAAGTATAGTAATACCAGTAAATTTTGATCTTGTGGGGACATTTTTTTGGTCCCCACGAGGAAACAAGCTTATAAATCATACCGAATGATCTTTTTTGGGGTAGGGGTAGTGTAGGGGGACAGAATGTACAGTTTGTACAGTATAAAAACCATTACGCCTATGGAATGACCCCATAAACCATGAAAATACAACTTGTGTGTGTGTGTGCCACTCTACAATATTTCCCACTCCATATTCTGTTTTGCCCAAATACACATGACAATGTTGTCTTTATGAGGACCTTGTTTTACGCTGCATGTGTTTTTCATCAGCGCTCTCATAAAGTGCCTCTAAAATCTTCTAAACTTCACGTCTTTATTGTTTCTGCCCTCGGTTCAGACCGTGTGTTGTGGTTTTAACCAGAAGTGTTGAAACTCCAGGTTTATTTTCGATCTGCATGCTGCGGCCAGAGCCGAACGTGATACTGTGACCTCAGCGATCTGTCCAGTCCGCAGCGCACAGGAAGTCTTAGGAATTCCATTCTGCTGACGTTCACGCCACAGGATGCAGATAAATCAGAGGGAAAGAGGAAGCCACCCATGGACTACCTTTCTTGGTCGTTCAAAGGCTGCGTTCTCATTTGTATTTAACGATTTATCATCGGTGTAGAAAACGTTTCGGATGAAAAGCTGATCTCGCTTATCTGTGACCCTCGATTTGACCTTCTCGTGTTTCCGTATTGAAATGTTTTGTTCGTGTTGTGCAACTCTGAATCATAGAGACAGCATCCTTTTCACGAGGTTTAGGAATATAAGTGATGTGAAGAATGTTGTGGTCTGGTCTTTTTCATTTCACTGGAATTCACATTCAGACTGAGTCAAAATAATATATTATAGTTACTTTTTTGTTCTTTCAGGATCGGCAAACCGGTGTCGACTGACCGTAATGAATACACCTGAAATTTAATTACACAAATTTGATATGCACTTCCGTTTAAACACATTTAAAAATAACACTTTTATTCCGCAATGTAACAAAAGATTCCATTTCAAATACTGTTTTTAAATTTTTTTATTTTGGAATCTTCATCATATTTGAGTGATTTCTGAAGGATCATGTGACACTGAAGACTGGAGTAATGATGCTGAAAATTCAGCTTTGATCACTGGATATAAATTATATTTTACTATATATTCACATAGAAAACAGTTATTTTAAACTAATAATATTTCACAATTTTACTGTATTTTTGGTCAAATAAATGCAGCCTTGATAAGCAGAAAATTCATCTTTGATCACAGGAATAAACTATATTTTACTATATATTCACATATAAAACAGTTATTATAAACTGTAATAATATTTCACAATTTTACTGTATTTTTGATCAAATAAATGCAGCCTTGTTGAGCAGAAAATTCATCTTTGATCACTGGATATAAATTATATTTTACTATATATTCACATAGAAAACAGTTATTTTAAACAGTAATAATATTTCACAATTTTACTGTATTTTTGATTAAATAAACGCAGCCTTGGTGAGCAGAAAATTCATCTTTGATCACAGGAATAAATTATATTTTACTATATATTCACATATATTATACAATATTTCACAATTTGTTTTGAAAACAAAAAATAAAATAAACGCTGCTAACTTTTGAACACTAGAGCATGTCTAAATTCCTCAAATTCTTGCATTAATTTTGCAAGATTTGACTTTTTGTTCTTCATAGTTTGATGGTATTGTTTCCCCTGAAGTGACAGACAATACTATCTGTGCGCTGCAGGACGGGTGTGGTTTGTTTTGAGGTCAGCAAACAAAGATTTTGAGGATACAGGAAACGCCAATAAATCAACAATCCCTGAACTCTCACAACCCATCAGTCGTGGTCGAGTGTGGTAGTGAGTTTTGTGTGAGTAAACGCCTCTCACATTTAGAACAGAAAGTTTAAAAACTGTTCGTCACCAGAGCATCATCTTCAGCTGATTTCAAGATCGTACAGAAGATCTCAGTGACTCGTTTTGGATTCAACCCTTAAACAGTTAGCGTGAAGGTTATATTTGTAGCGTGTGCATTAATGCATTATTCCAATGTTCTCCTTATTGAAATATACTACTATGAACCTTTTAATGCATAAGCTTTAGCACTGATAGTGACTAATTCGACCTCCTGTCCTGATCAACAATCCAGCCTCCAGTATTGATTTATCTGAACAGGCTCAGACGCTCAAAGGCAAATGTAGGTTGTCATTCAGATGACTTTGCCATTGCTCTCAAAATATATTAAATCCCATTTTCCTTCTCTCTCCCTCTAAGTGTTAACAGCCGAGTGTTATATAGACATTTATTTATTATATTTATTTATTATATTTTTTGTTATTATTTCTTTCTTTTTTTATTATTTAATTTAATTTTTATATTTTGATTTTTTGATTTGATTTGATTTTTGATTTCAGTTATTTTCACACTGGAGATCTTGGGAAGTGTGAAATCTTCAAATCAGACATTAATGTAATGAATTTGTATCTCATTTATTTTATTTTATTTTATTTTATTTTATTTTGCCCCCAAAAAATCTTTTTACTCTCAATTATTTTCATACTGGAGATCTTGGAAAGTGTCAAATCTTCAAATCAGACACTAATATAATGAATTTGTATTGTATTTATTTATTATTATTGTTGTTATTATTATTATTATTATTATTATTATTATTATTATATTTAATAAATGTATTATTATTATTTCTTATTTTTTATTTTATTATTTTATTTTATTTATTAATTTTTATTTTATTTTGCTCAAAAGAAGTATCTTAAAGCATCTTGAAATCAGACACTAATATAATTAATTTGTATTTTATTTATTTATTTATTATTATTATTATTATTATTATTATTATATTTAATAAATGTATTATTATTATTTCTAATTTTATTTTATTATTTTATTTGATTTTATTTAGCCCAAAACAAAGTACAGATCTTTTTAATCTCAACTGTTTTCACTCTGGAGATCTTGGAAAGTGTCAAATCTTCACGTCAGACGTGTGAGCTGAGGAATCGCCATTGAGAATTAGCTCAAAATTACAATAGGATCACAGTAATGAGCAGCCGGGAGCGAAAATGTGCTTCATCATGAAAAAAATGTCACAATGTAATTCATTCAAATCTTTTCCCCTGAGAAACTTGCACACAATTCCCTTCTAGGTATGAGATAGTCATGTAAATTGAAGGCAGCAGGTATTGAGCTGTGCGTGATGAATTTATTACACGTCCATTCATATTAAAACAGATTGTAGCGTGTTTACCCAACGTGAAGTCCAGATGCAGCCGCATTCCTACAGCCTTCCCCGCGGCTTCTGCCGGGGCCGAGGGGAGGAACACTGCCGCCATTGTTTGCCCTACCCACAATCCTAAGGGAGAATCCGCAGGCCCGGCTAATATGTAGCGTTTGGTGGCATTGGCTGCGATGTTATCGGCTCACAATGCAGCCATAGTTGAGCGGCACGTCAGACCCGGCGGAGGAGGGAGGGACGGGTCACAACCAGGTCGTTCGAGAAAAGTGCAGATCTTTTCAGTTTCTTGATTGTTTCTCCTACTAAACGCTTTGATGCTTTGCTGGAGATCTTGAGACGCTCGAATCTTCGAATCAGACGTTCAAGCTGAGGAATCGCCATTGAGAATTAGCTCAGAAGTAAAATTAGAGCAAAAAATGAGCTTAATTAACATAGAAATAATGTCACAATGAAAATTTAATTACATTTATTTCGATAAAATTAATTTATTTTATTTTAAATAAAAAGTGTAGTTATTTTCTCAATTGTTTTTCTCCTAGACGGCACAGAGTTTTAAAATAATTATTTTAAAAAGTTATTCATTTTAGTTTATTTTTCATTATAAAAATATTTTATTTTAATTTATTTGCAATAAAAACTATATTAAATTTGAATTTTAAAAATTGGATTTATTTAAATATTTTATTTAAATTTATTTTGAATAAAAAGTATAGTTTTTAATATCTCAATTTTTTCTCAGGGAGCACTTTAAAAAATTAATTAATTTTTATTAATTTAATTAAAATGCATTTTCATTATACAAAATGTTTATTATTTTATTTTTTATTTTATTTTATTTGCAATAAAACGTCTATTGTTTCTCTTAGACGGCACTGAGTAAATATTATATAATATTTTTTAAAGAGTAATTTATTTAATTAAAATGCATTTTCATTGTACAAAATATTTTATTGTATTTGCAATAAAAAGTTTAAACAGAACAGACATTAATTTTTATTAATTTAATTTAAATGCATTTTCATTATACAAAATATGTATTATTTTGTTTTATTTTTATAAAGTATATTTCTCTCTTTAATAAGCTCTGGTCGTAAATAGTCCGTTTGCTGAAGATCTTGAACTCTTTAATCTTCAAATCAGATGTTCAAGCGGAGGAAGGAACAGAAAGTTATCTGTTTTTCCTGCTGACTCTGTTGAAATATGTAGTTTTTTCCTCATCCAGGAAAAACAATCATTCTGAAATGTTGTGGTTTGGATTGAGTTTATAAATGTGAGTTTGCAGGAACCCAGAGGAAAAGTGCTCAGAGTTTGATCTTGCACAAGATTTTACATTTCATTTTTGAGTCCGATGTTTCTCCTACAAGTGGAGAAATAAAAACCGATGTAAACGAGTGCTTTCAAGGACAAACAACGGAGATATTAGGTCTCGTTTCAGATGTTTGTTGTTCTGTGAGGCATTTGCATCGAGGTGGATTCAAACACGCGGTCCGAGAAGAAATCGTCAGTCTTTTCTGTGTGTTTATGTTCAAGAGTGTGTCTGAAGCTTGACATGAGACATGTCTCCGCGTTCTGCTTCGATGTATAATTTGCTTTCATAGCCGTTCAGTCCCTCATCGGCTCTGCACATGCTGTTCAAGTGTTTCTCATTGTTTGAAGTAGAAGTCTATAAAACACACACACACACACACACACACACACACAGACACACACACACTCGCTGCATGAGCTTCACAACAGAAATGACACGACACAAGATGATGATTCACTCCAAACCACCTCGATATTAAATTAAAGAAATGACTTCACACTAATGAGCAGCAGGAAGTGTTGTTTAATTATATTGAAAATAATGTCATGATGCAAAAAAAATAAATGAGCCTAAAAAAATAAATGAATTAATTGTTTATTTAATGATTTTTTATTATTATTATTATTATTTAAAAAAAATCATTTAACTTTTATTTATTATATTTAGTTAATTTAATTTACTTTTTTATTTCATATTCTATTTTATTTTAATTTTATTTCATTATTTTATTAATTTATTATTTTGTTTTTTATTTCATGTTTTTTTGCATTATTTTATTTCATTTTTTATTTTATTTTATTTTAATTATTTTATGTTTTATTTTTATTTATTTATTTTATTTTTGAATATTTAATTTAATATTTTATGTTATTTTTAAATTTAATTTAATGTTTTGTTTTATTTTATTTTAATTGATTATTTTATTTTTTATTTTATTTAATGTTTTATTTTATTTATTTTTATTCATTTATTTATTTAATTCATTTTTGAATGTTTTAATTTAATGTTTTGTATTATTGTATTTTAATTGATTATTTTATTTAATTTTTTATTTTATTTCATTTATTTTATTTTATTTTATTTTATTTTATTTCCAGTGTGGTTTAGTGTAGGTCCGTGGACGGCGCTTTATATCGTCCAGCTGTGGATGCGTTTGTCCTCTGTCCTGCTTCGCTGGCAGATGTTCCTCTTCCTCCGTTTGTTGATTCGGTCGTGTTTGGGGTCGTGCTGTCACAGGACGACCTCTCCCTCCATTCTCTCTCCCCCCGTTCCTGTCCAGTGATCCCGGTCTCAGACGGACCCTCGCTGCGGATGGTTGGAGGGGAAGGTGCGGTCCGTCTCGTCTTTAACGCACAGGGGTCATCCAGGAAAAACGCTCTCGTCTCGCCGCGGAGGCGGGAAAACAATTGAATAAGACGCTTACGTCTGTGCGAGGACGAGGAATGCAATAACAGGAAAATTGGGAGGATTATAAATAAATGTGTGCATTTGAAGCGCTCTCCCGTGGGCGGAGCGTCGCAGACCAGCATAAACAAACACACGCCGCCCCTTTGTCTGCTTTACATTGTTCTCTGCGTTTGATTGGTGGGGAAATTGTCTGCTGGCATATGAATTATGGGATAATGGTGGAAAAGGCCAAAAGGAGCAAGAAAGTGGTTGAAGGTTTGGCAGGACGAACGGCAGGGTTTCGGGTTGCGACATGGTTGAATGTGTGGGTACACACAGGCTATTTTAAATCATTTGGTTCTTCATCCAAAAACAGTCATTAGTATTTGGGAATGTTTTTTGGGGTGGGAAATGTTGCAATGTTTGTGGACCGTTACAACGGCCTCATTTCTTCCTCGAAGATCTAGTTCATTCCTGTCTAAATATAGCGTATTTAAAACATAGTTTCTGCTGCGAAATCTGTGGCTGATAAATAATACTTTTTGTCATTACCTTGCTTGTTTAACTATAAATAGCTCACAGCTAATTGAGTATATTACATAAAATTTCAGTTAATTATTAATTAATTATAAAATGATTATTGTTTACGGAAACAATAACAATAAGTTTTATTTTAAATATTGTAAATAAATTTTTTTATTAATTTATTAAAGTAAACTTGAGACAATTGTATTATTATTATTATTATTTTAAAATATATTTTATTTAAATAATATATTTTTATATTAATTCATTTTGTAAGCAAATAAATGTTTTACTTATTAATTTAAATTGTGCTTTAAATAATATTTTGTTTTAAAAACTATTGCAGTTCACTAAAATAAATTTTAGATAATTGCATTATTATTATTAATAATGTTTTTATTTATTTATTTTAAAATATATATTTTAAATAATATTTTATATTCAATAATGTTTGTATTAACATTAATTAAAATAAAATTGAGATTATTTATTTTTTTATATATTGTTTATATATTGTTTAAATAATATTTTGTAAAAAATAAAATATTAAATTACAATATAAAAAAAAACTAGATTATTTATTTATTTAAAAATATTTTTTATTTAAATTCTTAATTTTATATTTTATATAATAAACAATTTTGTTCATATTAAAATAAATTTTAGATAATTTTATTATTATTATCTTTGTTTTTAATCAACTTGTCGTGTTTTATAACATCGCTGTTTCTGAAGTTTGAAGTTATCCGCTCCAGTGAGTCACTCCGGTGTAATTTTCCCACATTTAAGAAGATGCTTAATAACAGCACTTAACCATGGTAAAACTACTATAATTCTGAGTTCCAGCTATCACATGTCAAACCTTCTCTGTCGTCCCAGATGAGCGCGAGGCCGTGCAGAAGAAGACCTTCACCAAATGGGTGAACTCGCACCTGGCGCGCGTGTCCTGTCGGATCACGGATCTGTACATGGACCTGCGAGACGGACGGATGCTCATCAAGCTGCTGGAGGTGTTGTCCGGAGAGAGGCTGGTGAGTGATGATGTCATCAGCAGGGGCGGGGCCAGCTCAATTAGCATAAATTATAATACTCTTATTTTGAGTGTGGGTGGCCGCCTCTGAAGACGTGTGATTATTTCGTCAGTCGTTTGAGTCAAATTCCTCCTTTCAAATCACTGTGTTTCGGAGTCGTGTTTGGATGACGACCCCGGTGGTTTTGCTTCCACGAAGCGTCTGCGTCATCTAATTGCCTGAAACTGCTCTTTCCTGTCCAGGGATTCAGCCGGCGCAGACTTTTGAGAAAACAGCCAGATAAAACGAAAGCTTTCAGAGACTTACAGACAAGCTCAAAAGTAAATAGAGTTTAGTTATGAGACATGGACGTGTTCTCGGTGAGATTTCGACACATTATTACTATAAGTTGTAAGTTCCCGTGACGTTATTCGCGAGCGCCAGACGTCTCCCCCTCAGTTAAACCGTCGTAGCTGATAAGACGTTGAATACGTGAAACATTTGAATAACAAGGTTGTGTTTCTGTCATGGAGGTTGTAGTTTTCAGCATCTCAACAGATATGATAATGAGCGTTTGGTTGCCGTAAACAGTCGACCAATCACAACAGACTGGGTCACCAATCAGAGCAGAAAGGCGGGGCTTAGAGAGACGAACCGTTTTTAAGACACTGTGAGAAACGAGCTTATATAGAGATATAGATATATCATCATATCATAAACACGCTGAAACTCAAAGGTCTTCACTGCAACCCGTCAAAATAAAAGTCCGGTTTAAATTGTAACAATGTAATAATAATAATACCAACACATAATAATAATAATAATAATAATAAATTATTATTAAAACATTATTTTTTAAGGTATAATCACAATTTTTGTCTATGTTTGACAAAAAAAGATCACATGATTAAAAGATAAATTCATATTTTTATGGCTTTATTTGATTGGCAGAAAAATTAAAATACACAACACAGTATTTCTGGAAAACAAATACCAAACATTTCATTGTAATAATTTCGATTATATACAAGTATTGTCGTTTTTATGAATTCCATTCATTGTAGATGCGTTTTATTATTAAAATGTAATTAAAGCATTAAAATGGAATCCAGAAAACTTAAAAATGAACTGGAATTTGAGGGGAAAAAACGTA
>CM076064.1:1325000-1437500 GCA_038088235.1 Zacco platypus
CAAAAAGGTGTCTCAAAAATATAGCATTTATTTATACATGTATACAATTATAAATATAATAATAATACAATAAGGTAAAAAAATAAAAATATAGAATTAAATATAATATAGTTTCATATATATATATATATATATATATATATATATATATATATATATATATATATATATATACAAATATACACAAAACAAAATTAAATGTATTAAATATGTTATATAATACAATTTTAATGATGCAGTGATTGTACACAAATATGCAACAATATACATATAGATAGATAGATAGATATATGTGTGTATAATTTGTGCAGAACATTTGTTAAATAAAAATATATAATTTTCTTAATATGATTTATTATATACATTTTTAAATATTAGATATATTTTATTTATATATAAATCATAAATGAATATATATTTTCCTGTCAGACCACCATTGTTCATTTTGTCCTCAGTGAACAGAAACTGTATTTCTGTGCAGTCGGTGATCTTATCGTGCGATCGGCTCTCAATCAGTCCCGCTTTTACAGGAATCGCTTCGAAAGCAGAGCAGCTTTACAGGGGCAGTCGACCAATAGAAAACTGCTGATGTCATGCCTTGCACCGCAGTCTCTGTGTGTGTGTGTGTGTGTGTGTGTGTGTGTGTGTGTGTGTGTGTGTGTGTGTGTGTGTGTGCGTCTGCAGGAGGTCCTCTGACCCGCTCTGAGAGGAACGTACCACCTGCTCCTCTCAAAGGGAGGGTGGACATCCATCCCGCCTCGTTCTGCCCCGCTGCCCCTGCAGCTCATTAGCGAAATGCTGTCGCTTCACCTTAACCGCGTCCTCTCAGGATCATCTGGCGATTGAGCCGTCTCTCTCTAAGCATGATGGGATAGCCGAGGGAGACGGGCCGCCCGACCCCTCCTCTCAGGCTCATCCGTGGAGCTTTCTCCTTATGTTTTATAGCCGTTTCCTCAAGACATGCAAAGCAGCCGCACCTCAGCTCAAAGTCTCCTCATAAACCTTATCTGAAGCGCGACGCTGTTTTACAGCCTGGTTACTCATTCATACACCAGCTTAAAAGCTATAAATATGACCTGCATGAAAGGAAGAATTGTGGTCACTATGGTCCTCTTGGCCTTAATGCAAAAAAATAGGACATTCCCTCCCGAGCCGTTCGATATATCATACGATCTTTCCTCCGAGACCTTTTTTCCTTCCCGAAAGTGTCAGAAAGAAAAATAGCCGATGAACCTGTCTGCGGGAACGACGGGAACAAAAGCCGCTGCATCATTAACTCCCGGGTCTCACGGGTCAGGTTACTCGGTTCTGATATCCCTGTTAACCCTTTCCCACCCTCCTGCTGTGTTTGAATGTGAACTCACATGAACGCTGTAAGATGCGACAGAAAGTGAATTCATGCCCTGATCCCTCCGCAGCCCAAGCCGACCAAGGGCCGCATGCGTATCCACTGCCTGGAGAACGTGGACAAAGCCCTGCAGTTCCTCAAGGAGCAGCGGGTGCACCTGGAGAACATGGGATCACATGACATCGTCGACGGCAACCACCGACTCACGCTCGGACTCATTTGGACCATCATCCTCCGCTTCCAGGTACACGGAATATTATAAATGTGTCAAATCTGAGCTTCTGTTACTCTTATTTATATTTATTTTATTTTATTTTATTATAATAATAATTTTATTTATTTATCTATATAGAAAATATTTATTAATAATTAATTTATTCACTACAGTACTGTACTCTTAGATGAATTAATATTTTATTTGAACTATTTATTTGTTTATTTATATAAAAATATTTACATAAAATATTTATATAAAAATATTTAGAAATATTTATTTCTATTATTTTACATTCTAGCTACTGCTGTCAAACTGATTAATCGCAATTAATCGCACTTAATCGCACTTAACGAAAGTTTGTAAATAAATGTGTAGATGTTTTATGTATATATACACATTATATATATATATATATATTTTTTTTTTTTAACAAACTTTTGTTAAATGCGATTAATCGTGATTAATCGGTTTGACAGTACTAATTTTAACCCCCACTTGTTATAGTACTGTACACAGATATATATTATTTATTTATATTTATATACTTATTTACTTAAACCATTTTTTAAAATTGCTTATTGTAATCTTTTATTTTTTAAAAATATAAAAATATTTAGTTTTTATTACTTTACTTTCTAACACTTTTGTCTTACTCTTAGATGTGTTTTTTATTTATTTTTATATTTATTTATTTATTCAAACCATTTTTATTATTTATTGAAATTATTTATTCATTTATTTAGTTTCTACTATTTTACATTACGCTTAGATGTATTATTTACTTAAATAAAAAGTTAAAATAAATACAAAAAATTCCGATAAATAATAAAAAATTATTTATTTATGTAGAAAATATTTACTTTCAATTACTTTACATTCTAATTAGTGCTGTCAAATCGATTAATGGTGATTAATCACTCAAAAAAATGTTGTAAATATGTGTGTATCTATGTTTTATATATATATATACACACACACACAATGCGATTAATCGTGAGTAATCAATTTGACAGCACTAATTTTAACACTTTTTATATATTATTCATTCATTTAAATACATTTGTTATTGTATATTTTAATCATTTTTTTTAAATATATTTTAACAAATTTTTATTTATTTATATAGAAAATATTATAACCCTTCTACTGTCCTGATTTATCATACTTTATTTAATATATTTATTTATTTGAACACATTTCATCTTTATTTAGCTGGTTAAATTTTATTTTAAAATGAATCTTTTCCCCAGACCCGAGTTTTGAACCCCCAGTCCTAACAGCCCCGTTTTTCACATTATAACTCAATAAATGCACAAAACATCCAACATGTGTTATTATTTATTCGTGCAACAGATCCAAGACATCAGCGTGGAGACGGAAGACAATAAAGAGAAACGCTCGGCCAAGGACGCCCTGCTTCTGTGGTGCCAGATGAAGACCGCAGGGTGGGTGACGGTCCAGATGAAAGACTTCAGCGTGTCCGCGTCCGTGACGTCTGACCGTTCTCGTTTGTGTTTCACAGGTATCCGAACGTCAACATCCACAACTTCACCACCAGCTGGCGTGATGGAATGGCGTTCAACGCCCTCATTCACAAACACAGGTACCAACTTCAGTTCTCTTAAATCAAAAGCTTTGCAAACTGAAGATCCTGAACTCTCAACGCTTTTGATGTTTCCAGGCCAGACCTGATTGATTTCGACAAACTGAAGAAGTCCAACGCTCACTACAACCTGCAGAACGCCTTCAACCTGGCCGAGCAGCACCTGGGCCTCACCAAACTTCTGGACCCGGAAGGTAAAAGTCCATCCTGGTCTCACGGCTTCACCGTCAAACGCACGGTCACATGACCTCGTGACGTCTGTTTTGCAGATATCAGCGTGGACCATCCCGATGAGAAGTCCGTCATCACTTACGTCGTCACGTACTACCATTACTTCTCCAAGATGAAGGCCTTGAAGGTGGAGGGCAAACGTATCGGAAAGGTCTGAGTCTTCAAAACACGTAAACTTCTAGAAGGTTCTTCGATTTCTATGAAAGAAGATTTGATGATTTTAGTCTTATGTATGCTATTTATTTATTTGTTGATCAGTTAGGTAAGAAATATTAAATAAAATTAAAAAAATATATATATATTAAATACAAATAAATAAATTCCTAATGTGCCAATAAATGTATTTATTATTATTTTTTATTTATTAATAAATATACATATTATTATATTTTATATAATATTATATATTTTCCTATTAAAATAATAATAAAATAAATAATATGAATAATAATTAAATAAATAAAAATCTTTTTGAGATGTAATTGTTAAATATTTAAATATTCCTGTTTAAAAAATATTTTAAATATTCTTATTGAAATAAAATTAATTTAAATAAATAAATTCCTATTTGAAATGTCACCATTAGCAATGGCATCATCTTAATATTTACATATTTAATTGCAGTTGGTCCTACCAGTTTATCGATTGTTTATTTACTTATTTATTAATTTATCAGTTTAGTAAGAAATTAAACATTCCTATCAAAATAAATACTAATATAAATACGTTTTGAGAATGTTTAAATATTCCAATAAAAAACAAGTATTTTAAACATCCAAGTTTTAATTTTTCTACTCCGATTAAATATTCCTATTAAAATAAAAACATTTTAAAATTGAAATAATATGTAATAATAATCATTTAAATATAATATAATAAATATAATTAAATATAAAATAATATATTAATTATTATATTAATAATATATAATTTAAATGTAACTCTCATCTTAATATTTAATGAACACCTCAACTTAACTTTACTGACGGTGCATGGCGACTTTTATTTGCTTCAGGAAACGCAAAATGAATTGACATTAAAATCCGTGTTTACCAGGTGCTTGACAACGCCATCGAGACGGAGAAGATGATCGAGAAATACGAATCTCTGGCGTCCGATCTGCTGGAGTGGATTGAGCAAACCATCATCATCCTCAACAACCGCAAGTTCGCGAACTCCCTGGTTGGAGTCCAGCAGCAGCTTCAGGCCTTCAACACCTACCGGACCGTGGAGAAACCGCCCAAGTGAGTGTCTACCACAAACACACAGCAGAAACATCAGGACGAGGATGAAGTGAGTTTGAGTTTCAACTCTCTCCACACAGATTCACTGAGAAGGGCAACCTGGAGGTGCTTCTGTTTACTATCCAGAGCAAGATGAGGGCCAATAACCAGAAGGTGTACATGCCACGAGAGGGCAAACTCATCTCAGACATCAACAAGGTCAACAAACTACGTCTTAAATCAAGACACATGTACCAGGAGAAGCACAAATGACCAATATTAACTCTAGTGATTGGCATCAGTTTTCTCTGACTCTGCTGGTTTGATGTTGTCGCAGGCGTGGGAGCGTCTGGAAAAGGCCGAGCACGAGCGCGAGCTGGCGCTGAGGACCGAGCTGATCCGACAGGAGAAGCTGGAGCAGCTCGCCAGGCGCTTCGACCGCAAGGCCGCCATGAGGGAGACCTGGCTGAGCGAGAACCAGCGCCTCGTTTCCCAGGTTCGTTCTGACAGCCGTCGCTGGATAAACAAACACATGTGCTGCGGGATGTGATTTCAGCCTTGATTTTAAGTGATTTTGTGCCCCCTGGTGGTGAAAGAGTTCAATGAATACACATATACACACATACACACACAGTACAATGTCAATTTATAAATATAAAATAGTGCAAACAAATTTGTATTAAGATATATAAGATATTTGATTATAATATATTTTAAAAACTAAGTTTGTTTATATTTTAATATTTATTATGAATTATTATATGTTATTACTTATATTTTACATTTATATTATTATTATTTGCATAATGTTTTATGATAACAAAGGCTTTTAAAGTAAATTTTCATAGCATTGTGTGAGTGAATAAAATTGTACTATATTTCTATGTTATGATATTAAGATATTCAATTATAATATATTTTTTAAAAAACAGTTTATTTATATTTAAATATTTATTATTAATTATTATAAGTTATTACTTATATTGTACGTTTATACTATTTTTGTTATGAAAACAAAGGCTTTCATAATGTTGTTTACATTAATATTTTATTATTTACAATGAATTATTATGTTCTAATTATAGATTTGTATTATTATCATTTATATTATTTTTATGAAAACAAAGGCTCTAAATGAGTTTCTTAACATATATGAAGCAAACAATAATTGTACTGTATTTCTGAACAAGGTTATGAAAAATATTTTAAAAAGATTGTTATTACATAGTTATACTATTATTATGTCTATAATTTTTTATGAAAATAAAGGCTTTATTTAGGATTTTTAATAATTTTCCCATAAAAAAATCTTTCCTTCCTCTGAAAATACATGAACAAAACAATAATTGTACTTCTAAACTATCATGAAAGATATTTTATAGAAATATTTCACCACCATATGCATTTTTAACATATATTTACATATACATTTACTTCTTAAATGATTATTTTGTGCTCTTTTATCACACACACAAATACAAAAAAAAAAAAATACAACAACAAGCTTAAAAGAATAATAACTGTTTTAATATTTACACGATTTTGTACTTTTTGCACAAAAAAGAGGATCATAGCCAGACATTTGTCATCTCTGAAATTCCCAGTTGAATAATCTTAGATTAATTAATTGAAAACAAATGGACAAAAATTAATCGCAGGTCCTATGTTTTTCTCAACATTCCCGTTTCTTTTCTGCAGGACAATTTCGGATTCGACCTCCAGGCGGTCGAGGCAGCCACCAAAAAACACGAAGCCATCGAGACGGATATCGCGGCGTACGAGGAGCGCGTGCTGGCGGTGGTCGCCGTGGCGAAAGAGCTGGAGGCGGAGAACTACCACGACATCAAGCGAATCGCGGCTCGTAAAGACAACGTGCTGCGTCTGTGGGAGTATCTGCTGGAGCTGCTCAAAGCTCGCCGGCAGCGGCTGGAGATGAACCTCGGCCTGCAGCGCGTCTTCCAGGAGATGCTCTACATCATGGACTGGATGGATGAAATGAAGGTGAGAGGAGGAGGAGGAGCGAGAGCTGGGCGGGTTAAAAGCGCTTGCAGAGAGATGAACATAAAAGAATAGATTTTAGCTACATCCCAATTGGCCGGACGGGGGCACTACAGCGGTCAAAAGTACAAAAGTGTCTTATATCGTAACAATCCTTGGCTCGTCGTTCGCATAATTTCTGGGTATTTTGGATTTTTGGACCTTATTTAGGTTTTTGGCCCGGAACTAAACCAGTGCAGCAAGATTCTCTGCAGTGTGATAGTCAATAATAATAAAAGTTTGATTCACAGTTTCTAAAAGCCACTAAAATGGTTGAAGTGGGCGGAGCCACTTTTACTAAAAATGGCTATAACTCGTGAACGGAATGACACATTTTGGCCAAATTTGGTGCATCTATGTAAGAGTTCATTCTGTGGTTGTGTGAAGAAGAATGTGGCGACTGGCCACTTGGTGGCGCTAAAACCGAAAAAAACCATGGAAATGGCTATAACTGCTTCACCGTTAGTCTGATTGGCTTGAAAATTGACATGAAGTGACTTTGTCCAAGGCGCCATGACTATCTTTGAGGACATTAGCGTATCTCAAAAAACATGTCCACCATCGGCCAATGAGGTTTGAGCAGCTATCACACGAGGTTAACGGAGGCCGATTGGAACGAAACTCGCGGGGCCTGTGAGAAATTAGAAGGAAATCAGCCACTGGGGGCGCCGTCACGTTTTTCACGTGCGTAAAGGATTATGATTTTTTGCACATGCCCACGACAATCATCCCATTCAAATCATTCGCTAAATATTGGAGATTATTTCAAAAACCAACTTTGGCGAACTAGTCCTCGGTTTTTGGCTCAACCTCGATAATTGTTAAAAAGCTTTATAAACTATTTATTTTCTTTTTTTAATTGGCTGTAAATGGTCTTTTCCATCTATGATCAAGATGATTACAGGCTTGCTAAATAAAATATAATACCTTTTAATGCATGTCCTTAAAGGACATAAAGCTCTTGAATGCCAATAATTGCTGCTCACAGTTATATTTAAATTCAAAATTATGATGATTATTATTGCAATTACAGGACTGCGGTCTGTAGCATGGCAAAAGAGAGTAAAACCTGAAACCATTAAAAGTTTAACTTCATTAACTGATGAAGGTTTAAGTTTGCACGTCCTGATGGTTGTCTGCTGTCCTCCACAGATGTTGCTGCTGTCTCAGGATTATGGGAAGCACTTGCTGGGGGTGGAAGATCTGCTGCAGAAACACGCTCTGGTGGAGGCCGACATCGGCATACAGGCCGACCGCGTCAAAGCCGTCAACGCCAACGCACAGAAGTTTGCCGTGGATGAGGAGGGTAAGAGACCTGACCCTTTTCAAATCCTAGTTTTTCTAGTCTATGACCAAGAATACAAAAAGACGGTTCAGTTATTATAGTGGGAGGAGAATTGTTTTGTGCGCTTATGATCTTTAATGGTGGTGAGGACATTATCTCGCCTCCCGTTAGTGATTCCTGGTTAAACACCAGCAGGTTTTTTTCTTTGGAGGAAACATCCAGAGCTGGTCCAGAGTGGGTTTTGCAAGGTTCCCACGGTCATTGGAAATAACAGGAATTTAACAACTGATTTCCAGGCCAGGAAAAATCAGGGATGTGTAATAAATTTTACAAGTCATGGAAAAGACACAAACATTTTACTGTGAATATGAACTTCCCTGGCTGTGCTGAAAATGGAGATAAATCCTCATACGAGCCACATTCAAATCTCTGGTTCACTTTAGATATTGTACTAACTATAAGTAACTTTGCAACTACATGTCAACTAACTCTCATTACAGTATTAGTAGACTGTAGTAAACTTAACAGTTCGGGTTAGTAGAATAAGCTGACGTACTTATAGACTTAGTATAATGTCTAAAGTGGACCATAGAGATAAAGTGTGTGTATAAATATATATATATATATATAATGTGCGTTAGTTGTTTTTTTATGTCTATTTAGCTTTTAGTCATTTTAAAACTTATAAACTTATACATTTT
Source organism: Zacco platypus (assembly GCA_038088235.1). Lineage (NCBI taxonomy): Eukaryota > Metazoa > Chordata > Actinopteri > Cypriniformes > Xenocyprididae > Zacco > Zacco platypus. Next base: position 1,333,646 of record CM076064.1, read on the forward strand.
AATCTAATTATTTTATATCAGGTTTATTTTAATTAATGAAAGTCAGTTCCAGCTTTAGTTTTAGCTAACACATGGAATAATCCTCAGAAAACTCAATAATAATTTAAAGGTGTAGTAAGCAATTTCTGAGAAACGCTGTTGATGAATGAGGTCACCAGAACAAACACGCCCCTACTTGATAGCCACGCCCCAAAATTCACAAACATGCTGATTGGCTACAAGTGTGTTTTGGTGCTCAGTCCAATCCACTTTCAAAAGCATTTCTCAGATATTACTTACTGCACGTTTAAGCAGTACTGGAAATGCATTGGTCAAAAAGGGTGGGAATCCTATTTCCAATAATTCTACTGTACATAATAATAGTGAAGAAAGAATGAAAACAGAACTTCAGATCCGAACCAACTGTCCCTTTTCCCTCTCTCATGTTTTCTACCTTCTCTCCATCCCGCTGCAGGCTACAAACCCTGTGATCCTCAGGTCATCCGTGACCGCGTGGCCCACATGGAGTTCTGTTACCAGGAACTGACCCAGCTCGCAGCCGAGCGCCGCGCCCGCCTCGAAGAGTCCCGTCGCCTTTGGAAATTCTTCTGGGAGATGGCCGAGGAAGAGGGCTGGATTCGCGAGAAAGAGCAGATCCTGTCCTCGGACGACTGCGGTAAGGATTTGACGGGCGCCGTTCGCCTGTTGAGTCAACATCGCGCCCTCGAAGACGAAATGAGCGGCCGCGCCGGTCACCTCCAGCACACGGTGCGCGAGGGTCAAGCGATGGCCGACGCCGGGCATTTCGGCGAAGCCAAGATTCGTGAAAGAATTGCAGACGTCCAAGCGCAGTGGGCCGCTCTGGAACAGCTGGCAGCGGTGAGGAAAACCCGCTTGGAAGAAGCCTGCAGCCTTCACCAGTTCCAGGCCGATGCGGACGATGTTGACGCCTGGACTTTGGACGCGCTCCGAATCGTCTCCACCGCTGACGTTGGCCACGATGAATTTTCCACTCAAGCTTTGGTCAGGAAGCACAAAGACGCGTCGTCCGAGGTCGCTAGCTATCGGCCAGTGATCGACGCCCTTCACGAGCAGGCGCAATCCCTTCCTCCCGAACTGGCGCAGACTGCGAACGTCAACGAGCGGCTGGCGGGTATCGAGGAACGCTATAAGGAGGTTTCAGAGTTGACCAGGCTGAGGAAACAGGCCCTGCAGGACGCCCTGGCACTCTATAAGATGTTCAGCGAGGCAGATGCATGTGAACTGTGGATCGATGAGAAAGAGCAGTGGCTCAACAGCATGGAGATCCCAGAGAAACTGGAGGACCTTGAGGTCATTCAGCACAGGTGAGAGCTTAAGTCTGTATCTTTGTGAACATATTTATCACATCAGTTGGCATTTGTGGCATGCAAATTTTGAATAATGTGCTCAACAATGCAGTGTTTGCATATAAGTAAAGTTTGTCATGACAAACATTGATGTTGGCTTGAGAAAGCCTAAAGTTCGAAGTTGAATTTTGAATCAGTTATAGCTATAACGTTTGAAGCAGCTTTAGTTTTAAAAGCTTGAGGTTTAAAAAGTTTTAAGAAGTTAAAAAATCTTACATTTTGAAACGGTTTAAAGTTTGAATTAGTTTTAAAAGCTTGAGGTTTCAAAAGTTTTAAGATGTTAAAAAATCTTAAATTTTGAAACGGTTTAAAGGTTGAATTAGTTTTAAAAGCTTGAGGTTTAAAAAGTTTAAGAAGTTAAAAAATCTTGAATTTTGAATCAGTTTTAAGTTTGTAGTTGTTATAAAAGCTTGAAGTAGTTTTAAGTTTAAAACAGTTTAAAAATCATTAAGCTTGAGCAGTTTTAATTTTAAAAATCCTGAATTTTGAAATGGTTTTAAGTTTGAAGTAGTTTTAAAATCTTAAATTTTGAAACAGTTTTAAGTTTTAAATAGTTTTAAAACCCTGAGGTTTGAAGCAGTTTTAAGTTTGAAGAAGATTAAAAATCTGGATTTTTGAAAGTTTTAAGTTTGAAATAGTTTTAAAAGCTTGAGGTTTGAGGCAGTTTTAAGTTTGAAGTAATTTTACAAGCTTGAAACACTTTTTTATTTTAAAGTAGTTTACAAATCTTGAATTTTAAAGCGGTTTTAAGTTTAAAATAGTTTTACAAGCTTGAAGTTTGAAGACGTTTTAAGCTTGAAGGAGTTTCAAAGTTTGAAGCTGTTTTAAGTGAGTTCATGTTAAAAGCTTGAAGCAAAAAAACCCCAAAGTTAAAAGCTTTTAAGACCATGCGTTCTCTCAGGCAGACTGATAATTCGACTGCTGTTCAGTTGCTGAAGTCGAGTTAGCTGGATGTACCTTGAAAGATCTAGGGCGAATTATTGTTAGAATTTTTTGCCTTATAATAATAATAATAATAATATGTAATAATAATTTTTTACATTCCAGGTTTGAGAGTCTGGAGCCTGAAATGAATAACCAGGCCTCACGTGTGGCCGTCGTCAATCAGATCGCCAGGCAGCTGATACACAGCGGACACCCAAGCGAGAAAGACATCAAAGCCCAACAAGACAAACTCAACACCAGGCAAGTCGTAGCATTTTATGTTTCTGCCAAATGCATTTTTAAGCTCTGTTCAGAAAGCAGTACTAGTATAGCTAGTCACCAGAACTGGATGCCCAAAAACTGCGATTTGTCTGATAAAAATGCAATTGTAGGGCTATATATATTCATTCTGTCACTGTCTGGATGTAGTAAAACCCCCACAGATGTAACAGAAAACGTCTGGGTCATGTTTGCCTTTTTTTACCGTCACTGGCCATAATTTCCAGCATTTGGCATAAAATATTGTCTTACATGAGAATGTCAGCTGAGAATTGAACAGATAGTTGTAACCTGGCTCAGTTTTTCTGGTGATTAAGGGATAATGCAAGACTACTTTGAAAGTATTAGTCTTAAAAATGAGTTATAAACAAATAATGCAGGGCTGTGTATCTGCAAGCAGCAATTATCGATGTTCAAGCGCTTTAAGGCCTTTTAAGCACATGTGTAAAAAGGTCTAATGTTTTAGTTAGCAAGCCTGTAACCATCTCGATCATAGATGACCATTTACAGCCAATTCAGGGAATTTGCTATAGGAAATATATTGTTTATAAAGCTTTTTAACAGTTATCGAGGTTGAGCCAAAAACCTAGGACTAGTAAGTTGGTTTATCGCCAATATTTAACGAACAATTTGATAAACAACAGCGTTCCAAGAGGCAACATCTAGGGCCGTGAGTGAAACAGGCCCAGAGAGTTTCGTTCCAATCAGTTAACCTTGTCTGATAGCTGCTCAAACTTCATTGGCCGACGGCAGACATGCTTTCAAGATGCGTCAATGTCCTCATAGACAGTCATGGTGCCTTGGACAAAGTCACTTCATACCAATTTTCGAGCCAATCAGAGTAACGGTGAAGTAGTGATAGCCATTTTCATGTTTTTTTCCTGTTATAGCGACACCAAGTGGCCATTCGCCGCATACGTTTTCACACGACAATGGAATGAGCTCTTACATAGGTGTACCAAATTTGGTGAAAATATCTCATTCCGTTCACGAGTTATAACCATTTTAGTAACATTGGCAAACGTTTTGGCGGCTCTAAGAGACTGTGAATCAAAATTTTTGTCTTGAGCCAAGTATTCTAACGATATACGGTATGTTTAGGAGTCTTGGTGATGTTGTAGACGGTGTAATATTTCTAGTTTTAATCACAAACGGACTTAAATTTCAATTTGCAATGCAGTACTTGTGTTTAAATACAACCTGATGCTCCTCCGCAGGTGGAGTCAATTCCGCGACCTGGTGGACCAGAAGAAAGAGTCCCTGAACTCCGCCTTGGGCGTGCAGAACTACCATCTTGACTGTAACGAGACCAAATCCTGGATCCGTGAGAAGACAAAAGTCATCGAGTCCACCCAGGAGCTGGGCAACGACCTGACAGGCGTAATGGCCCTGCAACGCAAGCTTACCGGCATGGAGCGCGATCTGGCCGCCATCGAAGCCAAACTGGGCGACCTCCGCGGCGAGGCAGAGCGCTTGGCCGGCGAACATCCCGACCAGGCCAAAGCCATCACGGGACGGCTGGCGGAAATCACCGCCGTTTGGGAGGAGATGAAAGAAACACTACGAAACCGTGAGGCGTCTCTTGGTGAAGCCAGCAAGCTGCAGCAGTTCCTCCGCGAGCTGGATGATTTCCAGTCCTGGCTTTCCCGTACGCAGACGGCCATCGCGTCCGAGGACATGCCTAACACGCTAGCCGAGGCGGAGAAGCTTCTAGCCCAACACGAAGGCATCAAGAACGAGATTAACAACTACGAAGAGGACTACCAGAAGATGAGAGACATGGGCGAGATGGTGACGCAGGGACAGACGGACGCTCAGTACATGTTCCTGAGACAAAGGCTCCAGGCTTTGGATACTGGATGGAACGAGCTCCACAAGATGTGGGAGAACCGGCAGAACCTTCTGTCGCAGTCTCACGCCTATCAGATCTTCCTCAGAGACACCAAACAAGCCGAGGCCTTCCTCAACAACCAGGTAATTTGGTTTGACTCCACTAGTGATGAATGTAAAAGGCTCCATCGTGTTAGGTTGGCAACATACCGATCTGCTAAAAAAAAGTACTATTGTTCTTCTGAGATTAAAATATTTCACATTAACTCCTAGAGCTCTTGAGCTAAATGCACCAATCTCTGAGTCAAACCTTCAACTCTTGTGACTTGTGTTGTCTTTAATAACTGGTCGGAAATACGGTTTTCCTAAAATGGATGATCAAGTCTATCTGTCTGTCTGTCCATCCGTCTGTCTGTTTAAAGACTTGATGATATTTGATCTAGTATGATATCTCTCTGTAGGAGTATGTTCTGGCCCATACCGAGATGCCCACCACCCTGGAAGGAGCTGAAGGTGCCATTAAGAAACAGGAGGACTTCATGACCACCATGGACGCCAATGAAGACAAGATCAACAGTGTGGTGGAGGCCGGTAGGAGACTGGCCAGCGATGGAAACATCAATGCCGACCGCATCCAGGAGAGAGCGACCTCCATCGATGACCGGTAACACATTAAGTGTGTTAAAGTGAATAGAAATAATACATAAAAGGGTGTGGTTGACCTTCAACCTTTAACCCGCAGGCATAAGAAGAACCGTGAGGCGGCCGTGGAGCTGCTCATGAGGTTGAAGGACAACCGAGACCTGCAGAAGTTCTTGCAGGACTGCCAGGAGGTGAGCTGAAATAGAAGACAAAACCCTTAGAAATCAGCTTAACTAAACAACTCAACCTACTTTACCCACTTTAGAAGACTGGCAGGGAAGATGGCGGCAATTTGTGGACCAAGAGAATTAGTAATTATATAATAGATGTCATCACAAATTAGTGTTATGTGTGTGTTTTGTCTTGTATGGTAATGTTTCTGTTGGGTTCTGTTGCCGTTACAAATTCATTGTGAAACGTAAAGGAAGTCGGCTGGATTAAACACATCCTATACGACTCTTACAAAGAAAAATAATGAACGAAATACATCTTAACTTGACTTTTTTCACATCCTCTGTGTAGCTGTCCCTGTGGATCAATGAGAAGATGTTGACCGCACAGGACATGTCCTACGATGAAGCTCGAAACCTGCACAGCAAGTGGCTCAAACATCAGGCCTTCATGGCCGAACTGCAGTCCAACAAAGAGTGGCTGGACAAAATCGAGAAGGTCAGTTATCAATGCGTTTAAATGATCAGCGCTCGCTTTAGATCGTTAAATGTGCGGATTTTTTGCAGCGTTGTGTATCCAAGCATCTCTTTATTCTTAAGTATCCTGCTTTTTCCAGATATAATGAAAATAAAATAAGCAATTACTGCTTTACTAGACAGAATCCTTAATCATGCCTTGAAAGCATTCCATATCTCTTCCAGTATTTTAAGTCATTATCATATAAATATTGTCTGTCTGTCTGCAGGAAGGGAAGCAGTTAGTCTCGGAGAAGCCGGAGACAGAAGCTGTAGTGAAGGAGAAGTTGGCGGCGTTGCAGAAGATGTGGACCGAACTGGAAACCACCACTCAGACTAAAGCCCAGTGTCTGTTTGACGCCAACAAGGCCGAGCTGTTCACACAGAGCTGCGCCGACCTGGACAAATGGCTGGTGGGGCTGGAGGGTCAGATCCAATCAGACGACTACGGCAAAGACCTGACCAGCGTCAACATCTTGCTCAAGAAACAACAGGTTTGAGATGATCAGAGTTGACTGGTGTTGAAAACTGCAGCATGTGCTCGTCCTAAACAGGACACTGGACGATCTTTTAAAGCATAAGTTCACTTCAGAATTCAAATTTCCTAAAAATTTACTCACTTCCATGTCATGATGTTTTTCTTTCTTTAGTTGAAAAGAAGTTAAGGAAAACATTCCAGGATTTTTCTCCATGTAGTGGACTTCAGTGGGGTTCAATGAGTTCAAATGTCAGTTTCAGTGCAGCTTCAAAGGATCTACATGATCCCAGACGAGGAAAAAGAGTCTGATCTAGAGAAACCATCGCACATTTTATTAAAAAAATATATATATTATATACTTTTTAAGCACAAATGCTGGTCTTGCTCTGTGATTGCCCACACATTACGTCATCACGTTGGAAAGGCCACGCGTGACAAGTACCGATCCAGAGATTACAAAGCGAATGGACAAAGACTAAGTCGGTCTTTACAAAAAAAAGTAAAACCACAATGACGGAGGAGAAAATGTTTTTCATCCTACCGCGGAAGACGTAATCGCAGAGCAAGACGAGCATTTGTGGTTAAAAAGTATATACATTTTTATTTTAATTTTTCTTATTCCTCGTCTGGGATCATGTAGATCCTTTGAAGCTGCACTGAAACTGACATTTGGACCCGTTGAACCCCATTGAAGTCCACTATATGGAGAAAAATGTTTTCCTGAAAAACCTTAATTCGTTTTCTACTGAAGAAAGAAAGACATAAACATGTTGGATGACGTGGGTGTGAGTAAATTATCAGGAAATTTTAATTCTGAAGTGAACTAATCCTCTAAATCATTTTGCACCTCATGTAAATGTATCTTGATTTAAAGAGGTGATATTATGCCCTGTTTTTGGGCTCTACAAGAATAAGTTTTCATGCAAAAAACACGTTATTTTCCTCGTATTTGACATCCTCACACAATGTGCTCTGATTGGTCGGCTGGAGCGGTGTGTTGTGATTGGTGTGTTGGTGTGTCCCGCCCCTTACCATAACCGCCAGTTACTAACAAACTCAAGCAGGCCCCGCCCCTTTATTCTGCATATGAATTATTTAAATGAGGAACATTGTGACATGTTCTTTCCCAGAAGAAGACTAAAATGTTGTTCAGAAACTGTGACAATGATGTAGAGAATAACTTTTCCTTTGTAAACTTTCTCAAACAGCAACTTTATTTACACACTAAAGAAAGATGAACATGGAAAACAACATAGTGATTTAAGAATGTTTAGATACGTGTGATGGAAAACGGGACATAAATACCGAGGAAGAAAATGAAGACTAACTCGTCCGTGTTTTGTTGCTCCAGATGTTGGAGAACCAGGTGGAGGTGCGTCAGAGGGAGGTGGAGGAGCTTCAGTCTCAAGCTCACGTGCTGCGACAGGAAGGGAAGGACACGGACGAGGTCGACGGACGTCGGATCGAGGTGGAGCAGAAGTTCCAGGAGCTGCTGGATCCGCTGTTGAAAAGGAAAAACTTCCTCATGGCCTCTCGTGAGATCCACCAGTTTAACCGCGACGTGGAGGATGAGATTGTACGTTTGCGTTTAAGGTATCCACCTGCTTATGCGTTTGCGGCAGATGTTTAACGCATGGTTTCTCTACAGCTTTGGGTTGAGGAGAGGATGGCTCTAGCAACGTCGACAGACCACGGCCACAATTTACAGACTGTTCAGCTACTGATCAAGAAGAACCAGGTAATGTGTTTAGGGTTAAGATTCGATTCTGGAACGATTCAACACACGCTTACTCAAAACGTCCTGCTGTACAGACATTACAGAAGGAGATCCAGGGCCACCAGCCTCGCTGTGACGACATATTCGAGCGCAGCCAGAGCATCCTGAAGGCCGACAGCCCCAACGTCGAGTCGATCCGAGCCCGTCTGGCCGACCTGCAGCAGCTGTGGAGCCTGATCATCCAGGAGACGGAGAAACGCCACACCAGACTCGAGGAGGCCCATAAGGCCCAGCAGTACTACTTCGATGCAGCTGAAGCTGAAGCCTGGATGAGCGAGCAGGAGCTCTACATGATGTCTGAAGAGAAGGCCAAAGTTTGTGCAAGATTTATATGAGTTACTGCTCAAACAATAGCTCGGTTTGATATTTCGTATACTCACTTTTGTTGTCTCGTCGTTGTTCTCAGGATGAGCAGAGTTCAGTGGCCATGCTGAAGAAACACCAGATCTTGGAGCAGGCGGTGGAGGACTACGCTGAGACTGTGCACCAGCTGTCCAAGACGAGCCGAGGCCTGGTGGCCGCCAACCACCCCGAGAGGTACAGAACCCCCTTTCACACTCACAATACACTTAATCTGGATCTGGATCTGGATCTGGATCTCATTTCGACTCTGAATCTGACTCGCACTTTAAAACTGACATTGAACTTGTTTTAACTCTAAATACGGATCTGAATGTAAATCTCAATCTGAATTTGGCTCTGGCTTTAAAACTTTGACTTTGATTCTAAATTTGGATCTGGTTTTCAGATTTTCAAACATTTTTGACGGTGATGTCATTGATTTAGAAATTTATTCTCAACCTGTATATGGATCTAAATTTAAATATGCGGCCCTGAAACTGACCGTGAGTCTGAATTTAAATCTAGATCTGAATTGGATTTTTACCTCTAAAACGAACTTTAATTTTTATCTGAATCTAATTCTGCTTTTAACTACAATTCTGGAACTGATTCTGAAACTAAATCTGGATTTTAATCTTGATGATTATGATTTGATTATGGCTCTGAAACAGACTTTGACTTTAAATCTAAATATGATTTTGACTATAATTCTGACTTTGATTCTAAATCTGGATTTGAATGTTAATCTGACTCTAAAACTAACTTTTACTTTCATTTTTAATTTTGCTTAAAATTTTGAATGTCTGAAACTAATGCTGTAATGCTGAAACTGACATTAATTCTAATCTAAATCTAGAATTTTATATGAATCTGATTTGATTCTTGCTCTAAAATGGACTGACTTTGATTCTAAATCTCTATCTAAACGTGATTTTGACTTTGATTCCAAATCTGGATTTGAATGTTAATCTGATTTTAATTCTGACTCCAAAACTGACTTTGATTCAAAATCTGTATCTGAATATGATTCAAACTTTGATTCTAAAAATGGATTCGATTATTACTTAGTCTGACTCTAAAATTGACTTTGATTGTAAATCTGGATTTGAATCTGATTTTGATTCTGATTCTGATTGTAACTTTGACGTTGATTATGAATTGATCTGAATGAGACTTAAACTCACTTTGTATTTCAGAGACTTTATATGAGTCTGATTTGATTCTTGCTCTAAAATGCACTGATTTTGAATCTAAATCTGTTATCTAAATGTGATTTTCACTATGATTCTAAATCTGGATTTGAATGTGATTTTCACTATGATTCTAAATCTGTTATCTAAATGTGATTTTCACTATGATTCTAAATCTGGATTTGAATGTGATTTTCTCTATGATTCTAAATCTGGATTTGAATGTGATTTTCACTATGATTCTAAATCTGGATTTGAATGTGATTTTCTCTATGATTCTAAATCTGGATTTGAATGTGAATCTTATGTTAACGCTGACTAAAACTTGAGACTTTGACTTCAATTCTAAATCTGGATCTGATTCTGACTGTGGTTCTGACTTTGTTTCTAAATCTGGATTTGAATCTGATTTTGACTCTGAATCTGATTGTAACTTTGACATTGATTTTGAATTGATCTGAATTAGACTTAAATTAGTCTCCGACTTTATACCTCTGCTTCTATTGATATCATACGCCGAACACGATCTTGAAATTAATTCTGACTTTGCCGTAGTGAGAGGATCGGCATGCGCCAGTCTCAGGTGGATAAGCTGTACGCTGGACTGAAGGACCTATCAGAGGAGAGGAGAGGCAAACTGGAGGAGAGGTTCCGGCTCTTCCAGCTGAACCGGGAGGTGGACGATCTGGAGCAGTGGATAGCTGAGAGAGAGGTGGTGGCTGGATCTCACGAGCTCGGCCAAGACTACGAACACGTCACTGTGAGTCAGAAAAAAGAATTCCAGCAAAGTCCAGTTTTTGCTTGCAGTTGCTATGTTATACAGCATAAATTCTCCGAACAAATCCTTCAATGGAATCCAGGATTGATATTTGAAACAATTAATATTCATGAATGGTGCATTTAAATGTACTAATTATCGTTGTCTTCCTCTCCTACAGATGCTGCAAGAACGCTTCCGCGAATTCGCCCGGGACACCGGAAACATCGGTCAGGAGCGCGTGGACGGCGTCAACCGCATGGCGGACGAGCTCATCAACGCCGGCCACGCCGACGCCGCGACCGTCGCCGAGTGGAAGGACGGCCTGAACGAGGCCTGGGCCGATCTGCTGGAGCTCATCGACACACGTACGCAGATTCTCGCCGCATCCTACGAGCTGCACAAGTTCTACCACGACGCCAAGGAAATCCTGGGACGCATCCTGGACAAGCATAAGAAGCTTCCAGAGGAGCTGGGCCGAGACCAGAACACGGTGGAGACCTTGCAGAGGATGCACACCACATTTGAGCACGACATCCAAGCGCTTGGGACGCAGGTGCGTCAGTCAGATCCAAAAACACACACACACAAGTCATTTTTGGCTAGAAAGAGTTGAATAAAAACATCAGATTGGTCGAGAATTTTAACAGGCTCTACTCGCAAATGGCATAATGATCTTCATTTATACCCAGGGCTGGGTCGGTTACTTTTAAAACGTGTTTCACTACAGATTACAAAATACATGCTTTAAAAAGTAATTTGTAACATATTTCGTTACATTACTCAAGTTTAGTAACTTAATCTAAATACTTTAGAATACTTTGGAATACTAATAAGTGTGAAACAAACACAAAAAAGGTCATTGCAAGTTTTTATCTCACAATTCTGACTTTTTCCCTCAGAATTGCGTGATATAAAGTTGCAACTGTGAGTTATAAAGTCAGAATTATGAGATATAAACTCACAATATTGAGAAAAGTCAGAATTATGAGATATAAACTCACAATATTGAGAAAAGTCAGAATTATGAGATATAAACTCACAATATTGATAAAAGTCAGAATTATGAGAAATAAACTCACAATATTGAGAAAAGTCAGAATTATGAGAAATAAACTCACAATATTGAGAAAAGTCAGAATTATGAGATATAAACTGACAATATTGAGAAAAGTCAAAATTATGAGAAATAAACTCACAATATTGAGAAAAGTCAGAATTATGAGATATAAACTCACAATATTGATAAAAGTCAGAATTATGAGAAATAAACTCACAATATTGAGAAAAGTCAGAATTATGAGAAATAAACTCACAATATTGAGAAAAGTCAGAATTATGAGATATAAACTCACAATATTGAGAAAAGTCAGAATTATGAGAAATAAACTCACATACTAAATTCACAATTACTAGAAAAAAAAAGTCAGGATTGCAAGTTTATATCTCCCAATTCTGACTTTATAACTTGCAATTGTGAGTTTAAATCTCGCAATTCTGAGAAAAAGAAGTCAGAATTGTGTGAAACAAACTCACAATTGTGAGGGAAAAAAACAAATTGTGAGAAAAAGTCACAGTGACGAGTGAATTATACAATGACTCACAAAACATGAAAACAGTCGTGGATCATCAGGTCATGACAGGACAGTTCAGTTGACAGTTGACTTTTTTTTAATAAATTCAGTCATTTTGTCTTGTTCAGGACAGAACTAAATAAAAATAACAACATTTTTATGATCCTCTTAAAAGTATTAAAATGTTGATGAATCTTAACTCCTCTTTTTCAGACGGTCAGAGTCAGAGAATCACCAATCGCTGTTTAAATGACATTAAAACTCAAAGTAATCACTTTGGTAATCTAAAACACTTTTCAGATGTAACTGTAATCTGATTACCACCCATTTAAAATGAAATACAGTTACTCACATTTTGTATTTTAAATACGTAACTAAGTTACTTGTATTTCGTTACTCCCCAACCCTGGTTATGCATCACTATCCTCTGAAGGTGAACGGTCTGTGTTAGGTCACTAATATTGCACAACAACAAAAAACATTAACCAGTTTAATTGGCTAAACGCAGGGAGACTCTGAAGCATTGGCTGCGTTTACTCACTGCTGCCCCCTGCTTGTGTCCTCAGGTCAGGCAGTTGCAGGAAGACGCTGTGCGCCTGCAGTCAGCATATGCTGGAGACAAAGCCGACGACATCCAGCGGCGTGAGGGCGAGGTGCTGGAGGCCTGGAGGAGTCTTCTGGAAGCCTGCGAGGGCCGACGGGCACGACTGCTGGACACCGGAGACAAGTTCCGCTTCTTCAGTATGGTGCGTGACCTCATGCTGTGGATGGAGGACGTCATCCGCCTTATCGAGACTCAGGAGAAGCCCAGGTGTGTGACGATAATGTGCCTGAACGTTAGTTAAATGCGACCGCTTCAAGTGTCCTTGTAAAGAGACCAAAAAAGTTTTTTTCACTATTAAAATGGAAAAAGTTGTATTTCAGTGTTAGATTATGGTAATTAGGACTGAGTGATATAAACAAAATTATATTTTAATTATTTTCATCCTTTTTTATTTAGATCTCGTTATTTATGTGTTTGTATTTGATTCAAATATGATTTTTTTAATATAAATATATATATATTTTATATATATATGATTTTTTTATATATTATAAATGTATTTGTATATACAAAAAAATAAAATAATTATTTTTAAAAAATTGTTTAATATATATATGTATATTTGTGTATATATTTATATATATATATATATTTATAATTACATAAAAATATTTTTAATGTATTATTTATTACACATACATTCATAAGTAATTAAAATTATATATGTATAATTATTTAGAAATAATTTTATTTAATAAAGGTATATATATATATAGAGAGAGAGAGAGAGAGAGAGAGAATTATTTGAAAAATAATGCTGATATTATAATAAATAAATATTTTTTAATATTGAAATTATTAAAAAAATAAATAAAGTCCTATAATAAAGGTTTTCCTATAATAATTCGGACTGAATGATTTAACTAAAAAAAAATATTTTTCCTTTTTGATTTATATTTCAGTATTAATATATTTTCTCTACATTAGATTGGAGTCAACTAATTAAATAAAATAATAAATATGTAAAAAAAATATATATGATTGTAACATATTAATTTTATATATTTGTATACAACAGTGGTCAAAAGTGATGCCCAGCCTCGGACAGAGTCGATTGTTTGTGATAATAACGCAATGAAACATGCCAGATTGTGCAGACAAAATGTTTGTCCAGCCAAAAACAAGACAGAACCAATGAAATATTAATAAGTTCAGGTGTCTTGTTAGTGTGTGTTTAACAGAAAGTAGGAGGTTCTGTGTGTGTTTTGACGTTCCAGATCAGTCTGAAGGTTTTAATCTGTTCTCTAACCCTGCTTTTCTTCAGGGACGTGTCATCTGTGGAGCTTCTCATGAACAACCACCAGGGTATCAAGGCTGAAATCGATGCCCGTAATGACAGTTTCACAGCCTGCATCGAGCTGGGCAAGTCGCTCCTGGCACGGAAACACTATGCATCAGAGGAGGTGGGTACGACCGCACACCTATACAACCACCGAACCGCTTTTAGATATCTGCTTCCTTCATGACCATTTACCCGTCCCACAGATTAAAGAGAAGTTGCTGCAGTTGACGGACAAGAGGAAAGATATGATTGACAAGTGGGAGGACAGATGGGAGTGGCTGAGATTGAGTGAGTATGAGAGAAAATGACTCAAAATATATGAAACATTAGAAAGTAGTATGAAGATTAGCATAAAACATTATTATAAATAAATAAATAAATAAATGTCAGCTGAAATATTAAATAAATGTAATACTCAGTTTAGCACGAAGCTTTTATAAATAATATAATTTATATTAATATATTTAATGTGTTATTTCAGTAAAGATATTAAATTAAATTAAATATAATTTGTTAGTATAAAATTAATATATTCATAGTTATATTATGTCGGTATAAAATTAAATAATGCATATTTAATTAAATATATTTATTAATATAAACAATATAATTTATATTAATATATTTAATGTATTATTTCAGTAAAAAAATAGTATAAAATTAATACATATTACTAGATTTAATAATAGATTATTTTAGTAAACATTTTAAATAAATTTAATATATTAACATAATAATTTTAGATTAGAATAATTTCCATTTAAAAATGATTATAGATAACTATAATGTATTTGTATTAATAAAATAAAGTTATTATGTTAGTGCACTGTTAGTAAATGTAGTAAGGTTAGTATAAAACTAATATAAATGAAAATAATTTATTAATATAAATAATATTTTTAAAATGTAACATATATGACAAGTTAAAAAAAATAAATATAATTAATTAATATATTTTTATTAATATATTAAATGTATTATTTAAGGAGTTTTCCATCTGATATGACTTCTTAAAGTGTCTTGAAGGATCCCATCACCCTCTATCTGACATGTCGAGTCTTACTTCCCAAGATGCTTAGCAACTCCTGCATACCTATTTCTGACCTTATAATGGGAAGTGTGTAAAAGGATGTGGGCAGCTTGGACTTAAATTACCCTGACTCTAACTTCCCCTTTTACCTGTGTGTGTGTGTGTGTGTGTGTGTGTGTGTGCAGTTTTGGAAGTGCACCAGTTTTCGCGGGACGCCGGCGTGGCAGAGGCGTGGCTGTTGGGACAGGAGCCGTATCTGTCCAGCAGGGAGATGGGACAGAGTGTGGACGAGGTGGAGAAACTGATCAAACGACACGAAGCGTTCGAGAAATCAGCCGCGACTTGGGAGGAACGCTTCTCAGCGCTGGAGCGACTGACTACGGTGAGAGAGAGAGAGAGAGAGAGAGAGAGAGAGAGAGAGAGAGAGAGAGAGAGTTAGTAGGACATCATCGTGACTCTGAACTTCTCTTGTCTCTGCAGTTGGAGTTGTTGGAAGTGAGAAGACAGCAAGAGGAGGAAGAGAGGAAGAGGAAACCGCCCACGCCGGAGCCGGTCCAGGGCCAGGACGCAGAAACACAGAGGTAAACGCTCGAGCCGCTCTCAGAAAACACCGCATGTCACACAGACGCTTTTCTACACTGTCAGGTAATGCGAGTTAAGTTTTATTTTCTGATTTTGAATATATTTTGTGTAATTAGTGTTCTTAAACTAAACTTATTGTATTAAATGTATTATTTTAGTGTATTAATATATTCAATTATTATTTAAAATTTAATATATTAAGATATAATTTATTAATCTAGTAATGTATATCAAATGTATTATTTTAGTAAAAAAAAGTAAATTTAATATATTAAGATATTAGTATAAAACTAATATAAATATAAATAATATGATTATTATTATATTAAACATATTATTTAGTAAAAATAATAAATGTATTAATAATATATTAAATATTTATAATTAAAATACAATTTATTCATATAAATTATAATTATATTATTATATTAAAAGTATTATTTTAGTAAACATATTGGTATATTGGTAATTTAAATAAATATAATTTATTGGAATTTTAAGATATTAGTATAAAACTAATATTTGTAATATTATATTAAACAATTTAATATTAAGTACAATTTTATATTATTATATTAAAAGTGTAAAAGTATTGATATATTAATATACGAGCACAACACTAATATAAATATAAATAATATATTTGTATTATCATATTAAATTATTATTTTAGTAAAAACATTTTGTACTAATATTAATATATTAAATGTATATAATTAAATACAATTTATTAATATAAAACATTTATATTATTATATTAAAAGTATCATTTAAGTAAATTAGTATGTTTGCTATATTGCTAATATAAATAAAGTATATTTATGTATTATTTTAGTAAGATAATTTTGTACTAATCTTAATATATTAAATGTATACAATTAAATATAATTAATCATATTTATAATAATACACCAAAGTATTATTTTAGTAAAAATAATTAAATTAAGTATATAAAGATTAAAAATAATAATATAATTTATTATAATAAATAAATAAATAAATGTAATGCTTTTCAGGAAAAAATTTATTTTTTTGTTTTAAAGATTATTTAGATGTTTTACAGGAAAACAGACCAAAATTAGTGGTGTATTAAGAGGTGCATATAAACTATATTTATGAAACTGATTCAAGGGGATCTTTCATTTTGAGTAACGTGTGTGTGTGTGTGTGTGTGTGTGTGTGTGTTCACAGAGAAGGAGAGCAGATTGCCCAGAACGGACTACCATCAGACCAGGACTCGCCACGGGTTAGTTACCGCTCCTGTACCTACCCACAATACACCACCGGTCAACAGACACCCCGAACTACCGGTCAGGGACACTGACAGTTCCCATAATGCTCTCTGATGATCCCAGATCAGTGACAAACACCTTTGCGCCGGCTGACGTGATACAGAAGCGCTTGTCAGCTGTTTATTAACTAGCGTCCGGTTCTCAGTCGACTTTATGAAGGCGAATCTTAATAATTCTGTGTGTTTTGTGGACATTAAAGAGATTACACAGCAATGCACGATGGAAGTCAAGCTCGTATTGTTGTTAAAGCACTTCTATCATGTTTTATAGTGTCTTTTTGATGTAGATGAACTTCTGATCATGTATTGGGGAAAACAGGAACTTCAGTCATAGACTTCCATTATAAGAGCTTTACTGTAAAAGCGAAGTGTGCTTCCTCCTCTTGATGTTATTTTCAGTTTCGATGGACAGCAGTCGTACTGAATCGAGAGCGTTTTTGATATTTAAATTAAAATCAGCCATTTTTGATAGTTTGGTTTTGATGTGTTTGTGACGTGAGCTTGTGAAACTGAAGTCCAGTAGAGTCTAAAACAAATGAGGCTTTTTTTGTGTGTTTGTTTGAGGTGATTTACCATAAAATGCTCTGAAAACACTGATGGGTGGCTCTGTTTTCATGTACTTCCACTTTCTTTATTATTCACTAGCCGTTCACTAACAATAAATGATTCTTTCTGTACAGTTTGTATGTTATATGACGGCTCTGTAACCTCCTGACGTGATGATCGGTCTCTTTCTGAATGACTTTCTGGCTGCTTATGAGACTTTTTTTCACAGATTTTAGTGTTGAGATAGTAAAGATGAACTAAAGAGATTTTGTTTGAGTTCCCGAAAGCCGTTTTAGCGGAGCAGGACGCGGCTCGTGGACCCGTCAGACGGGTGTTGTGGTACAGTAACACATCTGGAGTGAATTCTGTGTGCTGTTGCTTTAAGCATGACGTTTCTTTTCAATCAGTTCGGCAAAATTAAGAGCATAAATACGTGAACTGATTGAGCTTGAGACATCTACGATGTTTTCTGACGCTCTGCAGTGACTGTAGATCAATAGATCTCCATCTTGCATGATCTTTTTACATTTAAAGTCAACATTGAACGGCATTCAAAACATCACTACGTGATATTATTATGCGATGTATCGCAAATAATAACATTATCGAATGGTAATATAAATAAATATGATTTAATAGCATGCGTGTAGCAATGTAGTATTTTAGTAAAAATATAATTTTTTAATTTTAAATGTAGTATTTTAGTAAAAATAATTAAATAAATTAAAATAATATAAATAAATGTGATTTATTAATATAAATACTTTTTATTAAATGTATTATTTTAGTTATTTATTATTAAGATAATATTTTAATTTAAAATATATAGTAATATTAGTATTAGAAACTAATAAATAAATAAAATAAAAAGTATATATATAAAATAATAATAGAAAAATAAAATAATATAATAGAAAATAATAAATAGATAAAATAAAATATTTCATTTATTATTTTAGTACACAAATAAATCAAATACATTATATATATTAGTTATAATTATTATATATTAAGTATAATATGGTAATATAAAGAATATATATTATAATATTACAATTTTAATATTATTATATTAAAAATGCAATATTTTACATATGTTATTTTATATAAAAACAAATAAATCAAATGCATTATTATATATTTTTTCATTATTTGTCATTATTAATAATTATTGTATATTAAGTTTTGTATAAAATGTATTTAAATAAGTATAATATATTACTATAAAGAATATATTTATATTATAATATTAAAATATCATTATTATAATATAACATTATTATATTAATAAATTAAATGCATTATCCAATTGAATTCATGTTGACTTTCTTTTCTATTAATGGCTTTTTCACTTCATTTTAATGAGATTCTCATCTTTGAATCAGCTAAAGTGATTTTTTTTCTCCTAACGATTTCTGAAACGGTTCTTTCAGAATTCATCCTGTGTGACTGACTTTCTAAGTTGTTCAAACCCAAAAATGTTTGTGAAGTATTTCTCGTAACATGAGCGTAACATGTGGTCATGTGTTCGCAGGATGGAGTGGACGGCGAGATGAACGGAGTGGCCGAGAGGAGCTCGAAGGAGCCGAGTCCGATCCCGTCGCCGACCGCAGACAGACGGGGGAAGGGCAGCCAGTCCGCAACGCTGCCGGCTAAAGGTCAGGAGACGCCGTCCGCCCAGCTGGAGGGATTCTTGCACCGCAAACACGAGTGGGAGGGTCACAACAAGAAAGCGTCCAGCAGGTATGATAATTAAGGTCCAAAATTAACTTTTGCCATTTGAAATTTGTGTCTATTAATGGGTAAATCTGCAGAAACATCTTCATCCTTTCCATCTAAACTGGTTATTTCTCTTAGTAGACTAATAGTGAATGTTTTATGCGCAGTAGGATAATCATATTCATCCACACAGAGCCGAAGCACAACCAAAATAATGTTCTTCCATAAAATGCATGCAGTTTTGTGTTTTAACCACCAGAGGGCCGAAAGTTACATCATGTACCTTTGAAAGGAAAATGTGTATTTATGTTCACCCAAAAATTAAATTTCTGTCATGTGGTTCTACACCCGTAAGATCTTCATTCATCTTCAGAACACAAATGAAGATATTTTTGATGAAATCCGATGGTTCAGTGAGTCTCTATTGATAATGAACACTTTTAATGTCCAGAAAGATACTAAAACATATTTAAAACAGGTCATGTGACTACAGTGGTTCAACCTTAATGCTATAAAGCGACGAGAATACTTTTTGTGCGCCAAAAATCCCCCAAAATAACAACTTAAACAATATCTAGTGATGGACGATTATAAAACACTGATTCATGAAGCTTTACGACTCTTTTGATTCGAATCAGTGGTTTGGTTCGTGAATCAAACTGCCAAAGTCACGTGAACTATTGAAATTTCGAATCACTTATGATGTAACGAAGCCTCGTTTACTGAAATCACGTGACTTTGGCGCTCTGAACCACTGATTCGACACACAAGATTTGTAAAGCTTCATGAATCAGTGTTTTGAAATCGTCCATCACTAGATATTGTTGAGTAAAGTCGTTTTTTTGGCGCACAAAAAGTATTCTCATCGCTTTATAACATTAAGGTTGAACCACTGTAGTCACATGACCTGTTTTAAATATGTTTTAGTATCTTTCTGGACATTGAAAGTGTTCATTATCAATAGAGACTCACTGAACCATCGGATTTCAACAAAAATATCTTCATTTGTGTTCTGAAGATGAACGAAGGTCTTACGGGTGTAGAACCACATGAGAGAGAGGAACTGACCCTTCGCAAAGCCCCGCCCCCTTTAGTTACTGTTGCTATGTCTGCTCTCACGCCACACATCATGTTCTCACGCCGTGAAAAATACATCGTGGAGTAAAGAGACACTGACAACGCATGAAACAGTTTCATATGTAAAATATTGTAATGTTTTAAAGAAGTTGAATCAATAAATAGCGTCTAGTGTGTGTTTAATGTGTGGTGACAGATCGCTGTAGCTCCTCGATCATCTCTTCATACTAGTTCATTTATAGCATCAAATAAACATGAATGAACATCAGAAGGAATGTTGTTTCAAGACGTGATTCAAGTTCACCAACGTTAATCTACTAACTCCCCTGACCGCTTTGACCGACAAAATGGCGAATTCGGGGTTATGATTGGTCAGATCACCTGTCAATCAAACTGCCGGCGAAGGGTCAATTGGTTTAATTCACTCACTAACCCATTTTTTACACTCGGAGATGATGTGCATTTTGAACTTTGCTGAACTGATGACGGTGAACGTAAGAAATAAGCGAGTAATCATCACGTTTGACTGAATCTTCAGTGTGTTTGGCGTGGAAATCGAGCAGTAAATCAAGAACACATCAGTGTTTGTCTGAGAAAATTCCTTCTTTGAATTCTCAGGTCATCTTAGGAATCATCGCTGAATTTATGCAGGAGCAGCTGGATGTGTTTTTCCACTTGGATTGGTGAAACCTTTTCATTAAAGTGATAAACAAATCCAGATGCTCCTGCGTAAATACAAGCAGCCGGTCTTTTGTTTGTCCTGGTGACTGAGCTCTGCTTGTGCGTCTCCTCAGATCCTGGCACAACGTGTACTGTGTCATCAATAACCACGAGATGGGCTTCTACAAAGACAATAAGAGCGCGGGTCAGGGCATCCCGTACCACAACGAGATCCCCATCAGCCTGAAGGACGCCGTCTGCGAGGTCGCCGTGGACTACAAAAAGAAGAAGCATGTTTTCAAGCTCAGGTGAGGAAGAGATCGTAGTTATTTTAATCGTAATCTGAATGATGTTTTTCTGCTGTGACTGAACTTGTTGTTTCTCCTAACAGAGTTACTGATGGAAATGAGTATCTCTTCCAAGCCAAAGATGATGTAAGTCTGCCTTTATCAAAACTCCAGCAGTGTTACACCATAAGAAAATGTTTTGAGTTTGCGGTTCATTTCTGCACACATTCTGAAGCGGCGCCCCCTTGTGGTGCATGAGAGACTGAACCTTCACATGAATGAATGAATGAATGAATTACAGGATTTAGTTCAATTTAACCCTCACCCCGAATCAGACAGATAGATAGATAGATAGATAGATAGATAGATAGATAGATAGATAGACGGATGGATGTATAGATAGATGGATAGATGGATAGATAGATAGATGGATAGAGGGTAGAGAGATAGATAGATGGACGGATGGACGGATAGATAGATAGATAGATGGATGGATGGATGGATGGATGGATGGATAGACGGATGGATGGATAGATAGATGGATAGATAGATGAATAGATAGATAGATGGATAGAGGGTAGAGAGATAGATAGATGGACGGATGGACAGATGGATAGATGGATGGATGGATGGATAGATGGACGGATGGATGTATAGATGGATAGAGGGTAGAGAGATAGATAGATGGACGGATGGATAGATAGATGGATGGATGGATAGATAGATGGACGGATGGACAGATGGATGGATGGATGGATAGATAGATAGATAGATAGATAGATGGATAGAGGGTAGATGGATGGATGGATAGACGGACGGACGAATGGATAGATACATAGATAGATAGATAGAGAGTAAATAGATGGATGGATGGATAGACGGACGGGCGGACAAATGGATAGATAGATAGATGGACAGACAGATGGATAGATAGAGAGATAAATGGACGGACAAATAGATAGATAGAGGATAGATAGATGGATAGATAGATAGATAGATAGATAGATAGATAGATAGATAGATAGATGGATAGATAGATAGATAGATGGATGGATGGATGGATAGACGGACGAATGGATGGATAGATAGACAGACAGATAGATGGATAGAGGGTAGAGAGATAGATGGATGGATGGAAGGATGGATAGACGGATGGACGGACGAATGGATAGATAGATAGATAGATAGATGGACGGATGGATGGATGGATGGATGGATGGATGGACGGATGGATAGATAGATAGATAGATGGACGGATGGATGGACGAATAGATAGATAGATAGATGGACAGATAGATAGATAGATGGACGGATGGATGGATGGATGGACGAATGGATAGATAGATAGAGGATAGATAGATAGATAGATAGATGGATGGATAGATAGATAGATAGATGGATGGATGGATAGACGGACGAATGGATGGATAGATAGACAGACAGATGGATAGAGGGTAGAGAGATAGATGGATGGATGGAAGGATGGATAGACGGATGGACGGACGAATGGATAGATAGATAGATAGATGGACGGATGGATGGATGGACGGATGGATGGATGGATGGATGGACGAATGGATAGATAGATAGAATGACAGAATGATAGATTGAGTGATAGATAGATAGATAGATAGATAGATAGATTATTCATTGAAATAAAATCTAATTAAAATTAATTAGAATTTATTCCATATATTATGGATATTATTTATATACATAAATTCATACAATTTACGCCAATATATGTAAGTGACAGTCTCTGAATGTGAATCATTAACTGTGTGATGTTTGAAGGAGGAGATGAACACATGGATTCAGGCCATTCAGAACGCCGGCAGCGGCTCCTCGTCCTCCGAGAAATCCGAGATCACGCCTAGCAACCAGAGCACGCCCGCCTCCAGCCGCGCCCACACGCTCCCGGCAACCGTCACCCTGACGACCGAATCCAGCCCCGGCAAGCGCGAGAAAGACAAGGAGAAGGACAAAGAGAAGCGCTTCAGTCTCTTCAGCAAGAAGAAGCAGTAGACGTCCGTCTGTTCCCCTGGCAACGGAAACATTCGATTCTCTCATTCCCTTAATTCTTTTACGACTTCTTCTCATTTCGATTCTCTGTCATTTTGTTTGTGTCTGCCCACCTCCAGTGATATCCCAGCATGCAAAGCTCATGAAGATGCCACACTCTGTGCCTGACACCCCACGAATTGGGTTCCAAAGTTGTACAAAACGAAAGTTTAACACGAAACGAAAAAAAAAAAAAAGCAAGAGTGTGTCGTGAATGGGGAACGCTCCCGATTCCAATCCCGATTTGGAAGTTTTAAAGGACCAGATGTGTTTTTTTACGCTCTTACGTTTCTATTGTGGTTGATTTTCGAATCCTGAATCTTGCTATCTCTCGTTTTTGTAACTGTGTGTCATTGAGGGGTCTGGATATTTAAAACATTTTCCTCAATTTTGTGAGGCTGTCTTGGAGAGACGACGAATCTCTCTTTGTTGTTAGGGAACAAGACAGTGATGCTTCGAAACGATTCCATTGTCCCGCCAGCAGGTGGACGGACCGAGAAAATTCCGCGTGAACGAATTGTCGCGCTGAAATAGCTATGCCAAGTTTCGTCAGATTTGCCTTTTAACGATTATAAGCTGATAAAGCAGAAACTCGCTAACGTGAAAGTAGACTAACACTCGCTCGAGGTGCGTGATTGGATCAGATCAAGGCGGGTCGTACCCAAACTTTACGAATGTTTGCTATATACAGAGGACTAGTAACCTGAATCAGTTTTTTTTTTCCTTTTTTTGTTCGTTAATTGTCATTTCTCTTGGGTTTTATCATAATATATGTTTCAAATAATTCTAGTACAGAGTATAAAAATTAGATGTATTATAAACACTTTAAAGCATCAATGTTACGTGAACAGTGGAACATTTACTGGTAAAAAGGTAATGTGACTCCAACAACAACAACAACAACAACAACAACAAAAAAAAATTAAAAAGAACAAAAAAAAAATATATGAATACGGTTACTTGCTTGTGGGCTATAGCACTGAGCATTATCTTTTCTCTTTGTTTTCTCGTTACGGCTTCATCCCGCTCTCTCTCGCTCTTTGATACATAGTGCGCATCCCCTCCGTCACTGTATCTATTGTAATTTTCATCTACTGCACAATCAAAAGCAACATACTAGGAATGAAATCCTTCGCGATGTCGGGCGTCCTGAGCGCGTATAGAAACCTCTGGCCCGACGCTCAGATGTATGAAACTGCACCTGTAGACTTTAACCCCCTGCCCTGTTAAATATGTGCGATGTCATTAAATGCTTTTAAACATTACTCTTGTCTTTCGACTCGTCTGTTGGTTTGACTGATTGTGTGTGAGAGCTCGCTGTTTCTTAAAGCTATAGTAGGCCATTTCTGAGAGGCTAGCGATAGCGAGCTTGAGCGAGAGATCCCTTCAGACAGGGTTTGTGTAGCAAAAGTAGCCCAATTGCTATTCAAAACCTACCCTAAAAATAGCTTTCAGGTGAGGGGCTGCGTCCGAAAACTGAAAAATGCTGCCTTCGGAGGTAGGAAGGCATCAAGGCACGTCCGAATCCAAAGTTAGCTTCACTTCCTGTCTCATGAGATGCCTTCATCTGATTGATTTTTAAAGGCAGCATAGATGTATCCTTCGCTGCCTTTGATATCCCATAATCCTGTGCTTACAATTTCTGAGAAGCTAGCAATAGCAAGCTAGCTTTCAAGGCAGGTTTGCGTAGCAAAACTAGCCCAATTGCTATTCAAAACCCACCCAAAAATGATCCCAATCGCTTTCAGGTGAGGGGCTGCGTCCGAAAACTGAAAAATGCTGCCTTCGGAGGTAGGAAGGCATCAAGGCACGTCCGAATCCAAAGTTAGCTTCACTTCCTGTCTCATGAGATGCCTTCATCTGATCGATTTTTGAAGGCAGCATATCCTTCGCTGCCTTTAATATCCCACAATCCTGTGCTTTCAATTTCGTAGAAGCTAGCAATAGCAAGCTAGCTTTGAAGGCAGGTTTGCGTAGCAAAAATAGCCCAATTGCTATTCAAAACACACCCAAAAAATAGCTTTCAGGTGAGGGACTGCGTCCGAAAACTGAAAAATGCTGCCTTCGGAGGACGCATTCCAAGGTAGGAAGGCATCAAGGCACGTCCGAATCCAAAGTTAGCTTCACTTCCTGTCTCATGAGATGCCAAGAAGATCGTATTTTGAAGGCAGCATATCCTTCGCTGCCTTTGATATCCCATAATCCTGTGCTTTCAATTTCGTAGAAGCTAGCAATAGCAAGCTAGCTTTGAATACATGTTTGCGTAACAAAACCAGCCCAAAAACCAGTCCAATCGGTCTGGCGATAAATCAGGTCCTCTCTTGAAATAGGGGCTGCATCTGAAAACTGAAAAATGCTGCCTTCCAAGGTAGGAAGGCATCAAGGCACGTTCAAATTCAAAGTTAGCTTCACTTCCTGTCTCATGAGATGCCTTCATCCGAATGATTTTTGAAGGCAGCATAGATGTATCCTTCACTGCCTTTGATATCCCACAATCCTGTGCTTACAATTTCCAAGAAGCTAGCAATAGCAAGCTAGCTTTGAAGACAGGTTTGCGTAGCAAAAATAGCCCAATTGCTATTCAAAACCCACCCAAAAATTATCCCAATCGCTTTCAGGTGAGGGGCTGCATCCGAAAACTGAAAAATGCTGCCTTCCAAGGTAGGAAGGCATCAAGGCACGTTCAAATCCAAAGTTAGCTTCACTTCCTGTCTCATGAGATGCCAAGAAGATCGTATTTTGAAGGCAGCATATCCTTCGCTGCCTTTGATATCCCATATTCCTGTGCTTTCAATTTCTGAGAAGCTAGCAATAGCAAGCTAGCTTTGAATACATATTTGCGTAACAAAACCACCCCAAAAACCAGTCCAATCGCATTCTGGTCTGGCGATAAATCAGGTCCTCTCTTGAAATAGGGCCTGCATCTGAAAACTGAAAAATGCTGCCTTCCAAGGTAGGAAGGCATCAAGGCACGTCCGAATCCAAAGTTAGCTTCACTTCCTGTCTCATGAGATGCCTTCATCTGATCGATTTTTGAAGGCAGCATAGATGTATCCTTCGCTGCCTTTAATATCCCACAATCCTGTGCTTTCAATTTCGTAGAAGCTAGCAATAGCAAGCTAGCTTTGAATACAGGTTTGAGTAACAAAACCAGCCCAAAACCCAGTCCAATCGCATTCCGGTCTGGCGATAAATCCGGTCCTCCCTCAAAATAGGCCCTGCATCTGAAAACTGAAAAATGCTGCCTTCCAAGGTAGGAAGGCATCAAGGCACGTTCAAATCCAAAGTTAGCTTCACTTCCTGTCTCATGAGATGCCTTCATCTGATCGACTTTTGAAGGCAGCATAGATGTATCCTTCGGTGCCTTTAATATCCCACAATCCTGTGCTTACAATTTCTGAAAAGCTAGCAATAACAAGCTAGCTTCGAAGACAGGTTTGCGTAGCAAAACTAGCCCAATTGCTATTCAAAACCCACCCAAAAATTAGCCCAATAGCTTTCAGGTGAGGGGCTGCGTCCGAAAACTGAAAAATGCTGCCTTCGGAGGATGCATTCCAAGGTAGGAAGGCATCAAGGCACGTCCGAATCCAAAGTTAGCTTCACTTCCTGTCTCATGAGATGCCTTCATCTGATCGACTTTTGAAGGCAGCATAGATGTATCCTTCGCTGCCTTTGATATCCCACAATCCTGTGCTTACAATTTCCAAGAAGCTAGCAATAGCAAGCTAGCTTTGAATACAGGTTTGCGTAACAAAACTAGCCCAATTGCTATTCAAAAACTAGCCCAATCGGATTCCGGTGTAATGAGAAATCGAGTCCCCCAAGGAATTATTTCTCCTTTAGCACCTCGAGTGATCCCTTTAGGTAGTATTTTTATGATTATAATTCCTTCATAATCATTTTATAAATGCTGTTTCAACTACGTTATAATGTTGATTAATGTCTGTATTGGTTACCTTATGTACTAGCATAGCATACAGCTACCCAATTAGCCTAATTTATACACGTGTGTACATGTGTTCACAATAATATTTAATGTGATTACGTGCTGAATGTTAAATGTCCAAATATTTAAGTTATAAAGAATGTAATGATGTTCAGTCAGTCACTTAATAGGCTATTATTATTATTAGACTATTGTTAATGAATTAAGTTTATAAATTGATGTCCAGTTTGTTTTATTTTCCACTATATAGGAAGCAATACATATTTTTAATTAATATCTTTCATTTGTACTTAACTGATAGTTGATAGAGACGCGATTTTGAGGAAGTTCCCGCTTCAGTCGCTGCACAGTGTAGCCAAATTCGGCGGGAAAACCTCGGCACTGACTGGGCGACACTTCCTTCAGTTCAGAGCAATCTCTAAAACCACACCTCACGAGAGACGGCGTTAAATTACCTCAGGTCTAAAACCACATAGAATTACAATAATAGTGAACGTAAACAACTTAAAAGAGTTGTACCACCTGACTGCTGCAAATTCAATTCAGTGTTGATAGTGTTGCCATGGAAACACGTAAATCCGAGGACGTCAACAACTCGGGGTAGAACGTAATAGGTTGCCATCTCTTAAACGGTAAGACATATATATATATGTCTATATATATATATTTTTTTTTTTTTGTTATATACCAGTATAACAAAAGGTTTGAAAAATATTGCCTACCCTACCTTTAACTTGAGAGTTATGATAGTTAGATGAGATCTCTTCTTTAACTATAGATGAGACCCGTGTGAGATTTATTGAGGCCTTTTTCTGTGGATATACAAACCGTTTAAATTGTTGTAGTCTATATTTCACAGTATTACTGTATTTATGATCTATTTTAAATGCAGCCTTGGAGATCAAAAAGGACTTCTTTTTAAAAACATTAAACATTTTACCAAGTACAAAATTTCAGTGAAGTCTCAATTTGCATACAATTGAGATATTAAAGGGATCTATTTTTTTCGTTCTGTGTGTGACAGTTGCTGTAAAGCTTTTGGGGGCGACACCTCATAAGTCTTAAAGAAACACACACACACACACACACACACACACCATCTGTGATCTCCATATGTCTGTGATTAGTTAATGAGGTTTACTGATTCAGCGATGGACGCCACGCAGTCACACTCACCAGAATGTCTGGAATCAGCACGACTTCCTGTCATGTGACTTCATCTTTAGAACATTTCACATCTTCTAACCGCTGGGAGAGCAGAATCACATTTGGGATCTGTGTAATATCTAAAATTCCTCTGAGCTTTTACTCAAAAACATCAATACTAGTGTAAAAGTAAAGGGAAAAGATGCCAATAAAGGGTAACAAATGTTAAATAACATCATGTAAATGTATGTATAAACCTTGTAGTCAACATAAAGTGGGCTGATTTAAAAAAAAAAAAGCAGTTTCTTGTATATATTTTAGTTTGTTGCTGGTTTGTAGTCTAGTAACCAGTTTACCTCAGGTTAGTACCAAAGACTATAGAAAGATTGTGAAGAACGCGCAATATGGCGGAAAATCCCGCGTTATGACTAAAACAACCAATCGCTGATTGATAAAGTTATTGCGTCACTGCAGTTGCCGTTAGAAGCTCGACTGCACATGCGCAATGGCGGGTCTAGGCTGAAAAATAAGCTTTTTAACGCTATTTGAGCATGTGATACAACATCTATATGCCAGATTTTGTTGCTGATTTGAAATATGTTATTAAATTGTGAGTTTGCCAAGCGGTTATTTTTTAAATATATTTCAGGATTTCCCCATTCAAATAGGTGCAAATATGGCCGCCGAGTGAACACTTTTCTTGAAAAAGACTTTGTTGTAACTGAATCAGGCAAGACACTCATATTTTATTCCCTTTAGTACCTTTTGATATAGTGTTTACAATACTTATGATTTAAAAAAATAAATAAAAGTATGGTAAATAAACATTTTATACTAATAAACTGACGTGAAAGCTGCAGTTGACGTGTTTTTTCTGTTGTTAAAAGCATCCATTCATTCATTAAGATCCCGACAGATGCACTGAGCTCTTTAGTCACGTGAATCCGTCTTAAGCAGCATCAACGGTGTCGGGATTTCCTTCCACTGGGGGATGATGGGGGATGCTGGGGATGCCCTTCCCGGCGTCCTCTCTGTGACCGTGAACGTGTCCACTCACACGTGAAACACGCTACCGTAGGTTTGTAATTGCATCACAAGTAGAGCTTTTATCCATTCGACTATCACATGTGCAGCTGTGCAATTTATTTATTTTATCCGGTACTCATACAATCGTAATGAGATTTTAAAGCATTAAAAATAGCTAAATTGGAATTAAATAAGGTACAAAAATACCCACACTTCATCTTATTATTATTATTATTTGTTCATGATTTCATATTATCAAATATAATAAATTGAATTACTTTCAAATTATTATAATTAGAAATACAGTCGCATTCCTTTAAGATTTCTCTAACATGCTTTTGATGTCTCCATACATGGTGTTGTTTATAAAATATAAAATAAATATATCATAATTAATATAATATAATATAATATAACATAATATTGCCGTCTCTCAAGAGGGATATAGTAAGAAGACCCGTATGTTCAGCACGTTGGACAGCGCGTGCTGAGCGCTCATGGGATTTGAAGTCATTTTCGCGTGGTTGCGCGTCATTGGAGACCGTTTAGAACTACAAGTCCCGTGATTGTTTGCGCGGCGCCGCTTTCTCTGCTTGTAGGCATCATCGGAAACGGGCCACAAGGCGTCGTAGTAACCAAGCCGAATGGGTTACTAGAAACCAGAAATCATATTCTCTAAAATATTACGCCAATAGCTCAACTTAAAGCGTCTGTACTCCCTCAGCGCTGCGCTGACTTCGCGGCGGAGGGATTAATCCACCTAAACCAGCTCGCGCGGCTCTTCTCCTTGGCTTCTGCATCTCCAGACCCGGTTGCTGATGATTCAGTGATCCGGATCACGCGAGGAATGGAAGAGTTTGCTTGAGTATCACTGGGAATTGAAGCGCTTTAGGTGAAAGTTGAGGAAGATGAAGACGTTTGTGGGTAAGGACTGATCGTCGGGTGCTATGCAGGGCGGTCGAGAGTCGTCTGACGGTTGAAATCCTGGAGATTTTCTGAAATCCTGGCGGCAAGCGCGCCGACTTTTGCCCTTTAGAGAAGATTAATGCCATGATGGCTTTGAGGTGAAGACCTGAAGTCTCTGCAACCCTTAAAAGACGCCCAGACCTCAGCGTGTCGCGAGCAGATGAACGCACGAGGATGTTTTGCATCGAGATCAGCTGCTAACGTTAGTAATGCAGATTTACCATGCTCTTTAAAGGCTTTTATACTCTAAAGCCTGATGCAAGGGCGGGTAGGTGCAACCAACTAATCCATTCTTGACTGTTTCATCTAATGCTGTAGTTGAATTCCCTTTAACCTGGATCCAAATGTCAGCATTTCCCCTTCATTCTAGCCTTATTTCTTCATGACACCCATTGGGATCTTCAGACACCCAGCTGATGTTCCAGTTATGATGCATGCATGAACTTCAAGAGGGCGTTGAATGCTGGCAGTGCCGTAGGGTTGGTGTTGCCTAGTGGTTAAAGATCTGACCGAAAGCCTGCAGGATCCAACCCTACAAGCGGTGATCCATCACCTTGACCCCAGAGAGACCGTCCCCTGTAGAAAGTCCAGCTAAATGACACATCTGTGACTTGTAGACCATCGCAGATCCCGAGAGCATGGCGGAGAAGACGGCTCCTCGCTGTCAGCTGAGGCTGGAGTGGATTCACGGATACAGAGGACATCAGTGCAGGAATAACCTGTACTACACCGCCGGGAAGGAGATCGTGTATTTTGTGGCTGGAGTTGGAGTGGTGTACAACACCAGAGAACACACACAGAAGTTTTACCTGGGACACAACGACGACATCATTAGGTATGATGGGCTTTATAACATTTATAACAGGAAAAGGGTGTAAGCATCATGTGTACCGTGGTAAATTCATGCATGCATCATATGCAACATGATAATACCACATGTTATTTCTTAAAGTCAGTTTTTTGGACATATATACTATGGTAATACCATGATTTTTGGACATGTACCATGGTAATGTCATCTTTTTTTGGACACATGCTATGGCAAAACCATGTTTTTCTGGTCACGTGCCATGGTTTTGGGGGCATTTACCATGGTAATGTCATTTTATTCTGTTAAATGCCATGACATGTCATGCATACACCATGGTAAATTCATAATATAATTTTGATATTACAGTATTTTGGACATGTACTTCAATAATACCATGTTTTCTGGACATTTACCACGGTAATGTCATTGTATTAAATGCCACAAGGTGTGATGTAAATACCCTGGTAAATTAATATCATAATTATGGTAATTACCATGGTAATGGTATTTTTTGGAGAATCATGATATCTCAATTTTTTTGGACCCATGATATGGCAAAACCATGTTTTTCTGGTCATGTGCCATGATTATACCATGTTTTTTGGACATTTACCATGGTAATGCCATTGTATTCTTTTAAAAGCCATGACATGTCCTGCATATACCATGGTATTACAGTATTTTGGACAAGTACCATGATAATACCATGATTTTTGGACATGTGCTGCAAAGATACCATGTTTTCTGGACATTTACCATGATAATGCCATTGTATTTTTTAAAAGCCATGACATGTCCTGCATATACCATGGTAAATTCATATATCAATCAGTACCATAGTATGTAGCTATTACCATGGTAATGTCATTGCATTTTTTTGACTGCCTCAAGGTGTGATGTAAATACCATGGTAAATTAATATCATAATTATGGTAATTACCATGGTAATATCATGGTATTTTTTGGAGAATCATGATATCTCAATTTTTTTGGACCCATGATATGGAAAAAACATGTTTTTCTGGTCACATGCCATGATGATACCATGTTTTCTGGATATTTACCATGGTAATGCCATTGTATTCTTTTAAAAGCCATGACGTGTCATGCAAATACCATGGTAAATTCATATATCAATCAGTACCATGGTATATAACAAAGAAATACCATGTTTTTTGATACGTACCATGGTAATGTCATGGTGTTTTTTGGAGTATCTTGATACTATACCATGGTAAATTCATATATCAATCAGTACCATAGTATGTATCGATTACCATGGTAATGTCATTGCATTTTTTAACTGCCTCAAGGTGTGATGTAAATACCATGGTAAATTAATATCATTATTATTCAGTACCATGGTAGGTAACAAAGACGTACCATGGTAATATTTTTTGGAGTGTTTTTGGAGATGTTTTTCTAGTCATGTGCCATGACATTTACCATGGTAATACCATTGAATTCTTTTAAATGTCATGCATGAACCATTCATATATCAATCACTACCATGGTATGTAACAAAATAATACCGTGTTTAAATATGTACGATGGTTTTATACCATGGAGATATAATGTTTTTCTGAAGCACACCATATTTTGTGTACATTTTTACCATAGTATTGCCATATTTTTGTTTAAATTGAGTGGTATATATATATATATATATTACTAATATTATATATATATATATATATTTTTTTTTTTTGCAAGTATGGTTTGTTTGTGTGTCGACAGCAGTCGTTCCTCCATGATAAAGTAGTTTGTATCTGATTTTCACCGGAACACCTGATGATATCTGACCGTCGACGCGCCTTTATCCGACCGTCGTCTCCTGGACGGATCGATGCTTCCGAGATTTACAATCGGCCCTCCGACAGACGAGGGGTCAAATACTGATCAAATCATTGAACAACAGCAGGAGTTTGGAATGAAATGTGCCTCACGACAGCAGGATGACCCTGATGGAGGGCGGCGCTTGTGTAGAAAAGCTTTTCATGTTCAGCAAACCTATGCAATTTTTCTCCTCGAGGGAAAGATGGGCTGATACGATGAGAAAGCGCGAACGCATGTAAAAGAGGACGCTTGCGTTTCTAGCGAGGTGAAAGAGCCATTTGACAAATTACGAGATCACATCCCCACCAAAAAAAAAAAAAAAGCTGGTTAGTTTGCATCACACATTTTGCGTGCAGAGTTAGTGTACGGACTGTGTTGTGACAGAAAGCCAAGCAGATTTAGCAACATTCGGTCCCATTTTCATTTTCCCAACTGTCAACCCCCTGACTTCCAGGACGAGCGCACGACGCAGGCTCTGTTTGCGCCCGAGGATGGGATGCTATTATTGTCATCTGATTCCATTCGCGGTAATTATCATCTTGCCCAGACGCTCTGGTTTAACTCTCCTGTTTGTTTATGATGAGGTTTAATTGCCTGGTTAGAGTTGGTGAAACTCCAGTCACAGGATTATGTTATGTTGTTTTCGGCTGAACAGTTTGATTGACAGGCGATCTGACCAATCGTAACCCCGAATCCGGCATTTTGTCTGACAAACGTTGGTGAAGTTGAATCACGTCTTGAAACAACATTCCTTCTGATGTTCATTCATGTTTATTTGATGCTATAAATGAACTAGTATGAAGAGATGATCGAGGAGCTACAGCGATCTGTCACCACACATTAAACACACACTAGACGCTATTTATTAGAGCTGCGACTAACGATTATTTTTTCTGTCGACTAATCTAACAATTATCTTTCCGATTAGTCGACTACTCTAATGATTATTTTTATTAAGGTTTTTTTTTATTAATCTAGTGATCTTTTTTTACGTAAGAAGTTAGAACTAATTTATCAGTTCGTTGAGGTGTAGAAACACTGGGACACGCCATTATGTAACAATACGATTTGATTTTGATCAAAAATAAGTCATTATGTGTGTTTGTCCAGTGGAAGACATTTGAACTTTAACATGAAGAGTGTCAAAGACTTTCTCTACAGTCTTAAAGGAACTTTGATAGTGTTCAAGCCATTGAACAAACGTCTCCTGAACCATGTGTTTTTTCAGAATTTAGCAGACTCACCTCTGATTGGCTGGAATTTTGTCACATTGTAACGCTGGTTTGTGTTGAGCCGAGCGCGCGGGGCGGGAATCAGGAGCGCGAGCGACTCAAACTTTGCACGTGCGAAAGAGAACGTCCGCGCACATCCAAATAAACTTCTTTGAAATGCAAAACTGATTTTTGTTCGTTCTAAATATTTTCTTATTTGCGAGACGAAGATTCTCAACTCAGTTCATGCACGCACGAAATGCCCTTTTTCACGCTCAAAATATGATCTTGCGTGTGCAAAAATTTGTCAGAGATCCAATTCCACAGGTGGAACGCCATTTCGGTTCTGCAAAGGGAACAAAGGACCGTTTTATTTGGCCTCTGTTTAAAGTATTCCCATACTTTTGATAATCGTGGTCTAGATTTTTGTGATAGAATGGAACTTTCTCCGTTCCCAGGAGCAGAAGCCGCCATTACGCCAGATGAACGTAAACAGTGTGACGTTGCAGCACTACTATTTATTGATTAAACTTCTTTAAAAAATTACAATATTTTAAATATGAAACTCTTTCATGTGTCTCTTTGCTCCTCGATGTATTTTTCACGGCGTGAGAACATGATGTGTGGCGTGAGAGCGGACATAGCAACAGTAACTAAAGGGGGCGGGGCTTTGCGAAGGGTTAATCAGTGTTAATTGTCCCATCACTTCGTTTAGCAGGTCTCTCTGTAATGTGCACTTATAAATGGAAAGACATGAGACCGCATTTGCATTATTGCAGTAATTGTTTGTTTATGGAAACTCTGACATTCAGTGTTCTTGGCTTTTGCTGGATTGTATTATATTAGAACACACACACACACACACACACACACACACACACACACACACACACACACACACACACTGGTCATGGTTGACATAGACTGAAGAGTGAGTATATTAACCCAGTTCATCTCACTGCCTGAGGGGGAACTTTGCTATTAAAAGTCATATTAAAAGTACTATGAAAAAACACATGATGCCAGTGGCGCAGAAGCATAAAATATGCTTTTACTGCAGTGAAGAGCCAAATCTAATGAACTTAGAGTCATTTTGGGCTATGTTAGAGCAGTCTGGTGTGGCTGGTGTTTGGTGGAAGGTGTTTAAGTCAATCGGCACTAACGTTACATGGTTCAAGTGACCCAATTCTGATGTTTAACGTGCATGTGGCACAGATCGGATGTGACCCACGAACGTGAAATCACCTGGATTCTGATATTCTCAGGCTTCAGGCCGAGTCGCACGCCTTTGAAAAAGCGAAGGTGGCGAATGACGTCACCAACCGCGATCATGTGACTCTTTTCAATGGGGGACAAAGGCTCAACCCAATGTTTTGCTGACCTGTAAAGATGGTATAGACCGCAAAAGCCTGGCAGGAAATAAAACAAGCGATTACTCAAGGCCACTTGTTTTCTTGTACAAACATTCTTAAATCAAGGTATATTTACTTGAGAGGCAAAATGGCTTGAGATATTAAGTCTCATTTTCTGAAAAAAATCAAAATTAAGTGAATGTTTTACGCTAAAAACGACAAATATCTGTTAATGGTGTAAGAAAAATAAACTCACCCCAATGGCAGATATTTTTTCTTGTTTCAGGCATAAAATTTTGATAATTTTTTCAATTATTTTTTTATTTATTTATTTATTTTTTTTAATTTTTGAGTAAATGTATCTTAATTCAGGGATGTTTATGTCATTAGCAAAATACATTTTATTATATAATAATATTAATATATATAATATATATTAATTAATAAAGTTGTGTATATATATATTATATCCAACTTAAAGCGACATATACTATAGTAAATCTCTTTCTTGATTGCTTATAACATGAAAAAAAAGTAACTATATTATCGTCTATCGCTTTAAATCCTCGAGCCCTTTAAAGCAGGATGGATTCTGATTGGCTGTCAATGTTTTAATCGCTCATTAGCTGGAGAAACGTTCTCTGTGCCTTTATAGTTGTGTGAACGCTGCTATTCTTTTATGTTTAGAATTATTTTTAGTACTATTTCTTTATAGTTATCGTCCTTGGTGTGAATGGGACAGATGTGAAGAAATTAAGATGTTATACATTTAAAAAATGCTTCGTTAAAAACAACCCAAGATGGGTTGGAAATGTACAAACCCAACAATTGGGTTGTTTTAACCCAATGATTCTGTGTTTTTAACACAGCGATTATTTAACTATTCGACTATTGTTTAGAAATGACTGCATGTCTGGATTAAAATGAACCCAAAGTTTGTTGGAAATTAAAAATCAGACATAATTTCTAGAGGCAACAATAATAATCAAAAGGTGAACATTTATTAATAAGAAATTTATTAAATGTTTATTGTTATTGTTCATTAAACGTAGCATTTTTTAAAAACATATTTTTTTCCAACATATTTTAGGTTCATTTTAAGCAAGAAATATAGTCATTTTTAAACAATAGTTGAGTTAAATAAAACTCAATTTTTATTTTTGTTCATTTTCCACCCAACTTGGGTTGTTTTTTTACCCAGCATTTTTTTTTTGAGTGTAAACATTAAGATCATGCGTTTCTGCTTTTCTATTGTGAAAAGCACTATATAAATAAATTTGGCTTTAATATTTTTATTGGAAAACAAAAATCACGATTCTTTGAATATTAAAAATAGGTTCTTCCGATTAGTTCAGTTCTTTAAAGCACCAGGCGATAGATGTTTTTTGCCGTTTTATTAGCGTCTAGATTGCAGGTGTGTTCTGACTGCTAAAGACTCATTGTCCTTGTTTCTCTCAGCATGACGGGCAAGTGTTGGGTCACCTCTATCAGCCCGGATCTGACCCCAGACAGCGTGAGATTAGCCGAACACTTGAGCTCCTAACAGGGGGCGGACGCTCCGTGGAATTACTGTAAGCTCAGATTCCACGCTGTCTCGTCCCGTGCGCGGAGGACACGTTTGTTCCTTGTTTCTGCGCTGAAACGTCTTGTCGTGATTTTCAGAGCTCATTATGACTAAAACAATCTGACTACTCGTTTCATTAAAGCTCTCGTTGGAGATGCGTTCATAATTGCATTATTCTAATGAACAGATCCCTGCTTTTTTCTTCACTTAAAAATAGCACGGAATTCTTTTTCTGAGCAAGTGCAAATGTGAATGAGTGACTAATTTAAGCTCATTTATTGTTGCATTTTAGACTCCGTTCACTGAGGTGTTGATTAATTAATTTGGTTATTACATTGGCAATTCATTTCAGAATAACAGTGACATGCTGTGTTTAAGACACTATGGAGATTTGCACTATTTGTTCCCACAATTTTATTAATTTCTTCCCTCGTTTTAGTAAATCGTGGCCTAACGTTGAAGGAATTTGCTCCCTCGTTTTGGTTTAACTAACTTTAGTAAATCAAGGGAAGAAATTATTATATCTTATACTACACAGTTGAATCTGATTGGTTGATGAACGTTGCTATTATCAAACACTTAAACATTCTTAAATCAAGTTACATTTACTTGAGAAGCAAAATGACAACGTAAGAAATAAAGTGTTCATTTCTGGGGGGGAAAGAAGTGAGTTTAAGCTTAAAAGAAGATAAAATGTCTGCGGTCAGAAAAATTAATTTGAAGCATAAACTTAAAGACTTAATATCTAATGTCATTTTCCTTCTCCAGTAAATGTGTCTTGATTTAAGAATGTTTTGATATTTGTGCTGGAAAAAAACAAGAGGAATAATACTGAGGAAGAAAATCAGTTTTTGCACTTATATAAATAATTAATAAATAATATAATTATTTATTATTTAATTATTAATTATTTATAATAATAATAATAATAATATTATAAATAAATGTAAATTATTATTGAAATATTGAAGTAGTTTTTTTTGCACAGATATGTTCTAATAGATTTTTTTTAAGATTAATTTGATAAAATGATCTATGCACTGCAAAATAATGCATTTTGTCTTGTTTTCTATTAAGAATTTTTTTTTTTTTAAATTAATATACATTAACTCAAGAAGCAAAATGACTAAAGATATTAAGCCTTGTTTTTTAAAAAAAAAAAAATAGAAAGAAGAAATATCAGTGGGGCAAGATGAAGGGGTGCTTGATTATGATTTGAGTTTTTTAGCTTTAGTTAGTGTGTAATGTTGCTGTTTGAGCAGAAACAACATCTGTGAAGTTAAAACGCTTCAATGCAGAGGGAGATTTTTTCTTTTACAGAAATCACTACAACAAACGGCTGGTAGAAACTACAACGAGCTTCTTCCCGGGTTAGTGACATCACAAACCCTAAAATTTACATAAACCCCGCCCCCGAGAACACTCAACAAAGGGGGCGGGGCCATGTTGGGCTGCTTTAGAGTTGTTGTAGTCGAGTGTTGTTGATGGCGTCATTTTACGCCGGACTGCTTCACAAACGAGGGTCGATTCAAGGAAAAAAGATGAACGTGATGCTAGTGATGAGTTGATCAACTCCACAGCAACTACATCAATTTATCCACTAACCGTTCAGAAACTTCTTCCTGAGTCTCTCCATCAGTTTGAACACTTTCCTCATTTTGTCTGCGTGAGATTCTCCAGCTTTGTTGTTGTTGAGCTGTTAAAGCTCCGCCCTCTTCTGGAGCAGCAGCTCATTTGCATTTAAAGGGACGCACACAAAAAAGCGGCGTGTTTTTACTCACACCCAAATTTGACAAGCGATAATGAATGATCTGTGGAGGATTTTGAGCTGAAACTTCTAGAGACACCAGAGACTGATAATTCAAAGGGAAAACAAGATATAAACTCACTTCATTTTGATAAATTTTTCAGTAAACAAGACTTAATATCTTAAGCAATTTTGCATCTCAAGTAAATGTATCTTGATTTAAGAATATTTAGATATTTTTATTGAATTTCTTTTGCAGTGCAATCAGTAGTTCTTTATAGTTTTGTTCTTTTATTATGCTTACGGATAGTATTTTTTTGTTTAGCGTCGAATCGCTGGTTGCAGGTCTCGGACCGCTGGAATTATTTCCAGCATTTCCAAATGTGTGCTGTCACGACAGCGGTCAGACGTCCCACTTCACTGCACAAAGACTTCAGCACATCTGCGGAGGCACATCTCGCGCTCACACTCTCTCTGGCAGGCTTATCATCCGCTCTTCATATTCCCTTTCAGCTTCCTCCCTGGAGGCCTACAGTCACTGGTGTTCATTTGACTGCAGATCCTTCCCAGAATCCTTCAGCTGTTCACTGACTCACAGGGGTCCAGCACCAAACCCAGAGAGGGTCACGAGTAAACGCCGACGGGCATCCCAACACACATACTGGTGATGGGTCGTTCTCGCGGAAACATGTCCGGGAAAATAAAGAAATTATATTGTGCATAAAAAAAAAAAAATGAAACACTTTTACATTTTTTTTTTTCGTTGAGATATTATTCTCATGATAATTAAATATATTTCTCTCCAAATTCTAATTCTTGTAATGCATGTTAATCAGTGGGGATTCTTTAGATTCTCTTTGAAGTGTGTAATTTTAGCATCATCGACACTGCAAAAAAAAAGATTTCTCGAAGTTTCATAGTATTTCTTGCTTTCTATTTCAAAATTGCACATTTAATTCAATGTGTTCTTTCGCAGCGAATGGAACGTTCGCAGAACTTTGGCAAACATTCTCTCCAAGTTCTAAATAAACGTTTCTCTGGTAACGTTAATAGAACGTTTGTTCGAAGTTATTTCGTCTTTGATAATGTTCTCAAAACGTTATTTATACATCATTTGTGGAATGTTTTTTCTGAAACGTTTTAGTCAAATAAGGTTTTATAAATCTTATTACTTCTTTTAGAATGTTCAGAGAACACTAAAAAGTAACGTTTGCAACATTTTAAAATGGAACGTTCCGTTTACATTCGTATAGCCAGGAAAAAACTTCTTTAAAACCTTGAACCCGTTTTCTCGCCATTGATGGAATTTTCCAGAATCTCTGGATCAAAACACAGATGAAGAAGCAGCAGAAACGAGCGCACATGATCATCAAACATTAAAGGATTAGTTCACTTCAGAATTAATATTTCCTGATCATTTACTCACCCTCATGTCATCCAACATGTTTGTCTTTCTTTCCTCAGTGGAAAAGAAATGAAGGTTTTTGAGGAAAACACTCCAGGATTTTTCTCCATGTAGTGGACTTCAATGGGGTTCAATGTCAAATGTCAGTTTCAGTGCAGCTTCAAAGGAACTACATGATCCCAGACGAGGAATAAGAGTCTGATCTAGAGAAACCATCTGACATTTTATTTAAAAAATAAACATTATATACTTTTTAACCACAAATGCTGGTCTTGCACTGTGATGCTCCACATATTACATCATCACGTTGGAAAGGTCACGTGACGTAGGAGGAAGTACCGATCCAGTGTTTAGTGTTTACAAACAAGAAAGTCGGATGATTTTGAAGTTGGATGAAAAATTAGTTTTACCGCGGTCCTTCCTCCTACATCACGTGACCTTTCCAGCGTGATGACGTAATGCGTGGAGCATCAGAGCAGGGCAAGACGAGCATTTGTGGTTAAAAAGTATATAATGTTTTTTTTTTTTTTTTTATAAAATGTGCGATGGTTTCTCTAGATCAGACTCTTATTCCTCGTCTGGGATCATGTAGATCCTTTGAAGCTGCACTGAAACTGACATTTGACATTGAACCCCATTGAAGTCCACTACATGGAGAAAAATCCTGGAGTGTTTTCCTCAAAAAACCTTGTGAAATGTACTAGCGATTTATGAGTGAACACCATTTCGAAGAGTATGAAATAGAATTGCAGAAATAATGACTTTTCCCCAAAACTCAAATAGTTTCACCCCAAACTTATTTTTTGCAAAATATAATTTAAAATCCATGTGTTTTGAGAGATTCACCGACTCTCTGTATCAGCTCCATTCAAGCCCGAACATCTGTTTGTAAGTGTTCAGTATTAGATTTTGCTGCAATATCTGATGTTTTATGAGCGCGCACACACACACACACACACACTCTTTTATCTGTTGTGTGTGAAAAGCCTTGATTGGATCAATAGCCACAGAGTTGCAGCTGCACGCTGCTTTCAGAGCCGCTGTCAGTGATGTCAAAGTCACGGTCAGTGTTTCTTCTCTTTCCTCTCGCTGGCAGAGCACAATGTTGTTTCTCAGAGGTTGTTCTTTCATCACTCAGGATGGAGATTTCAGTTATGATGAAGTTCAGTTAGTGTAAACTTTTGTTTTTGGAGTAATATTAATAGACACACGGTGCGGGCGGTTGCCAGGGTTCTTTGATAGTGTTGCATAAAATGGTGTGAAATGAGTTACATATACGGCAAAGCTTAATTCTTAGCTTTAGGGGGTTGTTGAAATGCAAGAATTAGCTATAAAATTAATGTGGAGAACAGCTCAGATGATCTGATGATGATGATGATGAGAAATGTTTCATTTTGAGATCTCGGCATTTTGGTTTCCTGAGCAAATCTGAGCAGTGTTGATATCGTTAACTTAATCTATCAAAAATCATCTTTAACTGAAATAACTAAATATAAATATTACATTACTTTAAACTCAAAAGAAAATTAGAAATGTGCCAATTAACTGAAATAAGGTGACTCAAATTAAAACAAATAACAAAAACAATAAATTAAAGCTTTATAAAAATAACAAAATTACTAAAATCAAAATGAAAATATACAAATAAAAGCTAATTTAAAATATTAATAAATAGTATAATATAAATAACGCTTATTTCCCTAATGTGATGCATTTCAGAATAAAAAACGCATATTTAATGAGAAACAAAGTCAAAATTTGAGCGGATGGTATAAAGGTGGTTACGTTCCAATTAATGTGTATAAAGTTAAATGTGTCGGTTTTCATTTGATTTCGACTTTAAAGTCAAGGGTTTGTATGTAGAATTCAGAAACGCGCGCTTTTAGCGACACCGGTGGCCGTTAAGTGAACTGCAGCGGCAAGTTCCTGCTCGTGAACGCACTCGTTCACAGTAACGTACACGATGAGGATTCACGGCAAAGTTCTTGTTCTTTCTCTGCTTAGAAGTAAAAAGATGTTTAGCAGCGATAGAGAGTTAACGAACATCTCGACGCCGTCCAGCGATGATGGCCGCGCGTTTTCCTCCCAAAAACAAAAATGATAGTGATGAAAAATCATCTGATTGTCGTGATGTGGATATGTAAATAAAACTGGACATTATAATAAAAAAAAGCTTATTTTCAAAATTCAAAATATTAATTAATAATAAATAATAATAATAATAATAATAATAATAAATTTAACAAATAAATTTATAGATGAAAAACACTTAAAAATGGCCAAAAACTAAATTTAAAATTCATCTGATCGTAGTGGATATGTTTGAACTCTTCTCCGGCATCATGTCGACACGTGAGGTTATTAAAATTACTCTGTTATGATAGTTTGATAATAACGTATATTTGAGACTATAGACTATATAAGATCTCAATATGTGGGACTGTAGTTTAAATGAACCTCATTGACATTATAGTACAGACTCTTTCGGCATTGACCCGAACATTGTATAAGCATCGGTTCCTTCCGCGTGTCACAGACGGAAGAGAAGCTCCCGTATAAACGTCTGTTTGAGTTTCAGGAAAAACGATCCCGAGTCCTTCACATAAATATCAGTCTACAGGCTAGGAAGGTTGAAATTCGTTTTGAATTTACAAGCTGTTCGTATATTGTCAATAAAAAAAACAATTATGAAGTTTCTGACATCTATCCCCTTTAAGCAACAGTCTTGGTCATTTAATGTCATTGCTGTCTAGTAGAAGCAATTAAGATAAAGCGATCTCGTTAGTGACTTTTCCCTACTTCGGGGTGTTACTTGCATATATGTGGTAACACACACACACACACACACACTTGATGGCAGCACATCTGTAGCACATAACCGCACTGGCACACGGCACTGCTGCTGGCTTGGGTTT
This sequence comes from Zacco platypus, assembly GCA_038088235.1. Lineage (NCBI taxonomy): Eukaryota > Metazoa > Chordata > Actinopteri > Cypriniformes > Xenocyprididae > Zacco > Zacco platypus. Next base: position 1,376,556 of record CM076064.1, read on the forward strand.
TATGCCAGTGGGCATGGAGAGACTTTGATCGTTCTGCAACTCACGGACACACACACACACACACACACACTCTGAGGCAGTTTAGCCCCGTTTAATCTGCCTTTGATCTGCGATTGAGAGGAAACTCCTGCCCCGTTGCCCCTGCTGTTACTGATGGCAGGGGACGAGGTGCTAATATCAGCCCTAATGGGACTGTAGTGAATGTCATGTGCTCTTTTACAGTAAATCCCTGTGACTCTGCACTTTGCACCTGCTATAATGACACAATTATCATGCATTATATTTATTAAAGCTATAACCTCTCTGAGGCAATGCATGGCAATCCTTTTACCGCAGTATAGGAGTGATATTATATTTAATAAAACTATTAAAAGTCATTTTTGGTAATTGAAATAAAGTATGTATAAAAAAATCTGTATGTATGCATGTGTATATATATATATATATATATATATATATATATATATATATATATATATATGTGTGTGTGTGTGTGTGAGTGTGTGTATATATATATATATATATATGTGTGTGTGAGTGTGTGTATATATATATATATATATATATGTGTGTGTGTGTGTGAGTGTATATATATATAAATACATATATACATATATGTATATATGTAAAAACTATAAACTAACTTAAAACTAATTTAGGTAATAAAATTACTAAAACTAAAAAAAAATGAAAACTAAAAAAAATACTAAAAAATAAAAAAGAATTAAAGCTATATAGAAATAAAAAACTGTCAAAAGCACATAACTAAACTTTAAACTAAAATTGAAATAAAACTGGACATTATAAAAAAAGGTTAATTTTTATCATTCAATATATTATATATATGATATATTATCATTCAAAATATTAATTAATAATGTCATAGTATATAAATAATACCAAAATAATAGATAATAATAATAATAAATCAAATAAATTTGTAGATGAAAAACACTTAAAAATGAATTTAAAAAAGAATTTTTTGCCTCATGTAATTTGATGTACTAAAATTACTACAATAACAGTTATTTAATTCAATATAGAAATGTTTAAAAAAAATGAATAAATAAAAGCTAATTCAAAAAATATACTAGTAATAGTATATGTTAAAATTATAATACTAAAGAGCTTTCAAAAATAGCATGGATTAAATGTCTACTGTTTCAAAATTAAACATGTCAACACAGCAGCAAAATTTGCATTTGCTGTCTTGTCATTATTTTGGCTGAGTAATTAGATTTATTTGGTCACATCTCTGGTTTTGTCGCAGCGATCTCACGCTTCTGACAGGTTTATCTCGACCTCGACTTTCTTTTCCACCTGCTGCATGGAGAACGTCCCTGAGCTCCGGCGCTCGCGGCCCGTCACCATGGCAGAGCCGTTGCCGTGGAGAGACTCAATTCATTTGTGACATCATCTTCTGTCGGAGGAGAACTGTAAGGAAAGTCAGTGCAGACAGAAGGACTTCTCATATATGCAGGGCTGATCCGTTTCTCCCACACTGATTCATTTTAGTATTTAGTCACATAATCGCACTTTTCTGTGTTCATGTATAGCTCTGGATTAAAGATGTTTTAATGAGATTCAATTCCGTTTGTTTGTGTTCCTTTGTTTTGTGTGTGTGTTTGTGTGTGTTTGTGTGTGTGTGTGTGTGTGTGTGTGTGTGTGTGTTCTTTTTTGGTGGCACAAAAATCAGAAGATAAAATAAAAATTAGTTAAGTTCTAAATTTTATGTTCTAATATTAATAGTATATATATATATATATACAAAGTATAACATCTAATATACATCTAATTTTAATATCTAAAATTATTCTAAAATTATCATTAAAATTACTGTATACTATATATATTAATTATATAAAACTATTAAATATATATATATATATATATATATATATATATGTATACATGCTACTCGGCATTTTCACTGGCCACAATTTTAACATTGATTCCATGAGGAAAAACGGCCATATTGATATTTTAAATATCTCATAATTTGTCAGCAGGTTTATTAGGCTACTGTCACTTTAAGAGCTGACGCACGGATCCATTATACTGTTACACATGCGTTTTCTTTCTCAGCTGTTTACGTTCAAACATAACTGACTGTGTTTACGTGAATACTCACAAAGACCGGGATTTTATAATTATTTTGTGTGTATTTGACTGTTTAAACACAATAAGCAGCGAAAAAGAACTAAATTTAGTACTGAGAAGCGGATTTATGTGGCGCACTTTGGGTGCGAGAACAAAATCTGTGGGAATGAGTAAAATTATGTGCAATATGTGCTGAAATTCAAGCCCTGTAACAACAATAAAATTCATCCTGAGCGAATGAAACGAGGCGGTTTGTGTGTCGGAGAGATGAGAGAGAGAGAAAGAGCAGCTGGTATCGTCTATCTAATCAGCGGGAAACGAGTATTGGAAGTGTTTCAGATATTTCAGTATCTATGTATAAAAAAATCTATATTTTTGTCAACACTATATTGGACTTAGTGTATGATTTCAGATGCCTTTTGTAAAAGACTAAAATTGAAAAATGTGTATATTATATATATAATTCAACACGCCAAAGTGGCCCGTCGGAGTGACTGTTGAAATACACCCACATTTGGTGGGTTGACGGGTGTTTTTATATATTTTAGTAATGACAACTCTCTGAATAGTATTAGCATGTTGCTGAATATGGCAGTGTATTTGGTCGTGGCGGACTAGATCTGTTGCTACAGAGCAAGTACGGACTTAACAGATACACAGCCGCTGCTGCATAAATAGACATAAATCCCGTAGCAGATCTAGGCAGGTGGAGCTGGGGGAGGTGGAAGGGTTCAGAGGAACTCTGATAGCAGTGCAGGACTAGAATGTTGAGCGATCTCATTGGCTGCAGGATCAGCAGAGACCATGCGGTGATGATTTGATTACACATTGCATGCAAAAATCCGCCTGCGCCATCTAGAGTTTCATGACTGAACTACAAGATATATATAACTTTTTAAATTTGCTACCTCAAACGAAACACTTGAGTATCTTTCAGTGTTTCTTTCTTTCATTCAGTGTAATTCACAGCATGCATCTCTTCTGTTGTCAGTCTAGCGCTGCATCCGGATAAGATCCAGGTGGCCACGGGTCAGGTCGGGAAGGATCCGTATATCTGCGTGTGGGACTCTTACACCCTGACGACGGTGTCCATCCTGAGAGACGTTCACACTCACGGTGTGGCCTGTCTCGCCTTTGACGCCGACGGGCAGGTGAGTCAAATCGTTTCTGATATCATGACGGATATAATGAATGCTTGATTCTGATTGGCCAGTTGCTGCATTCTCAAATATTCATGCATCATCATTGACTATTTGAATATGAACATGTTTTTGTCATGTATTTGTGTTATTATTAAAATCTGTGTTTGCAAATGGTCTCACCTAACTGCGTATTTTCTCCTGTCGTTTATATTTGAATGATCAGCGTTTAGCTTCGGTGGGGCTTGATGCCAAAAACACTGTGTGCGTTTGGGACTGGAAAAAAGGGCGTGTCTTAGCCACCGCCACGGGACATTCTGATAGGGTAAGACAGAACGGACTGTTCTTCATTACCCACATCAGTTAATTATGTCAAAACTGCCGAGTCCAGCGTTCCAATCATATCAGAAAGATCTAGTGCACGAAGTTAAAAAATGCATACGGTTCACACACACACACACACGGTAGGACCGTTTCCATAGCAACAGATGCTACACCTCAGTGATGTGAATGAATAACTGTTAAGAGCGTTATGAATAAGTTATTATATGCTACAATACAGAGGAGCATTTCAATGTACGAAATGACAGATGTTTCCAAATCTGAAACACACACACAGTTTGAGATGACAGAGCAGCTTAGTGAAGATCCAGACACCAGAAGATTCCCTAAGGTGCCATTAAAACCCTGCCGCTCTCTCTCCTGCTCCAGCTCAACAACTCCACTGGCATGACTGCCAAAATGTAAACTGCCGATGGAATATAAAGCCATTTATAATTTATATCTTTTGCATTTTACATTTATGCATTTGGCAGATGCTTTTATCCCAGCCACTCACATTACATTCGAGGTGTACGGTATATCAGTTCATGCATTCCCTAGGAATCAAACCCATGACCTTGCAAGCTCTACGGTTTGAGCAACAGGAGTGCTTTAAGGGATGTTTGTGCGCAGATAATGAATGCAAATAACAAAACAGGATGAATGCATTTTTAATAGAAGAAACATAATGGTGATTAAAAGGCTTCATGCATTATTCCTGTTGTAATTTAAATGTATGCATTCAAGGTGTATTTTATTTAAAGGCATATTTTAATATTAAAACACAATTAGTAAAGAAGATAAAAATAATGTTGATTAAAAGGCGCCATGTCTTGTAATTATCAAGCTTGATAATTGATAATTATTGGTCATATATATATATAATTATAGTCAATGTGTGACGAGCAGGGCGTGGCAAGAGCTGTGAGGGGACGAGACCGGTGTAGTGCGCAGCTGACGCTCATTATCACTCGTGCCGTTCCCTCACGGCTCACACCACGCCCTGCTCGTCACACAATGCTCAATATTTCAATGCATTCAAGCTATACAATTTACAGAAAGCTATACATTTAAAGAAAAATTGCATAGTTTAAAATTAATGAAAAGAAAAAAAATAATGTTGATTAAAAGGCGCCATGTCATGTAATTATCAAGCTTGATAATTGATAATTATTGGTCATATATGTATATATATATAATTATAGACAATGTGTGACGAGCAGGGCGTGGCGAGAGCCGTGAGGGAACGAGACCGGTGTAGTGCGCAGCTGACGCTCATTATCACTCGCGCCGTTCCCTCACGGCTCACGCCACGCCCTGCTCGTCACACAATGCTCAATATTTCAATGCATTCAAGCTATACAATTTACAGAAAGCTATACATTTAAAGAAAAATTGCATAGTTTAAAATTAATGAAAAGAAAAAAAATAATGTTGATTAAAAGGCGCCATGTCATGTAATTATCAAGCTTGATAATTGTTGGTCATATATATATATATAATTATAGTCAATGTGTGACGAGCAGGGCGTGGCGAGAGCCGTGAGGGAACGAGACCGGTGTAGTGCGCAGCTTATGCTCATTATCACTCGCGCCGTTCCCTCATGGCTCTCGCCACGCCCTGCTCGTCACACAATGCCCAATATTTCAATGCATTCAAGCTATACAATTTACATTATAGTAATGAAGCAATCGGCCTGATCTGAAAGAAAAATTGCATAGTTTAAAATTAATGAAAAGAAAAAAAATAATGTTGATTAAAAGGCGCCATGTCATGTAATTATCAAGCTTGATAATTGATAATTATTGGTCATATATATATATATATATATATATATATATAATTATAGTCAATGTGTGACGAGCAGGGCGTAGCGAGAGCTGTGAGGGGACGAGACCGGTGTAGTGCGCAGCTGACGCTCATTATCACTCGTGCCGTTCCCTCACGGCTCTCGCCACGCCCTGCTCGTCACACAATGCTCAATATTTCAATGCATTCAAGCTATACAATTTACATTATAGTAATGAAGCAATCGGCCTGATCTGAAAGAAAAATTGCATAGTTTAAAATTAATGAAAAGAAAAAAAATAATGTTGATTAAAAGGCGCCATGTCATGTAATTATCAAGCTTGATAATTGATAATTATTGGTCATATATGTATATATATATAATTATAGACAATGTGTGACGAGCAGGGCGTGGTGAGAGCCGTGAGGGAACGAGACCGGTGTAGTGCGCAGCTGACGCTCATCATCACTCGCGCCGTTCCCTCACGGCTCTCGCCACGCCCTGCTTGTCACACAATGCTCAATATTTCAATGCATTCAAGCTATACAATTTACAGAAAGCTATACATTTAAAGAAAAATTGCATAGTTTAAAATTAATGAAAAGAAAAAAAATAATGTTGATTAAAAGGCGCCATGTCATGTAATTATCAAGCTTGATAATTGATAATTATTGGTCATATATGTATATATATATATATATATAATTATAGACAATGTGTGACGAGCAGGGCGTGGTGAGAGCCGTGAGGGAACGAGACCGGTGTAGTGCGCAGCTGACGCTCATTATCATTCGTTCCCTCACGGCTCTCGCCACGCCCTGCTCGTCACACAATGCTCAATATTTCAATGCATTCAAGCTATTTAATTTACAGAAAGCTATACATTTAAAGAAAAATTGCATAGTTTAAAATTAATGAACAGAAAAAAAATAATGTTGAATAAAAGCCTTCATGCATTGTTCTTAAATTATTAGCTAAATAGCAAACATTGCTCATAAGCTTATGCTTATGGTTAGGGATTTTTCAAAAACATCATGTAATACGTAGTACGTGTTTGTTTGTTTGTGCATTAATTTATGATAATTTTGTACAAGTTTAGACTTAATTCTGTGTGATCAGGTTTGGTGCTTGATGTTGTGGAGGTGTTGACGTGTTTATTCCACCTGTTTGTGCTGCGCTTTCAGATCTTCGATATTTCCTGGGACCCGTTTCTGCCGCACAGGCTGGTGAGCTGCGGAGTCAAGCACATTAAAGTGAGTCAAACCCCTGAGACAAAGTTCACTCGAACCCAAGATGATTCCTGCGCTCTCGGAAAGAAATAAATGAGGCATCAGCGGGAAAAGATGCTGTAATTTATTCGTTCTTTCCTTTGTTGTTTGTTTTTGTCTTTACTGCAGATGTTGTGTTTTTCATAGACAACAATACATCCATTAACATACTGAATAACACACTGAGACAGAGAAATATAATTTAAAGGAACAGTACTTCCAAAAATGAAAATTCTGTCAAATTTACGACACTGAATGATGCACACACTATATTTTAAAAAGTGGTCATATTGTGCCCTTTCTGTTGTTTTCGGCTCTACTAGAACAGGTTTTCATGCTTAAACGTTCATTATTCTCCATTGTTGCAGCTCCTCTCTTCTCAGTCTGTCAGTAACGCTCTGTTTACTTCCTGTCTCTATGAAGCCCCTCCTTCTGAACGGCACATTGTGCTCTGATTGGTCGGCTGGAGCAGTGTGTTGTGATTGGCGTTTGGGAAATGTCCCGCCCCTTAACGTAACCGACACACTACTAACTCAACCAGGCCCCGCCCCTTTATTCTGCGTATGAATTATTTAAATGAGGAATATTGTGAAGAAAACTGGAGTTCAGAAACAGACACTGATCTAGAGAAGAAGCGATTTTTTCATGCAACATTAAACACTAAAGAAAAAGCATAAGTTGGCAGAGTTGTGTGATCATATGGTAAATTACTGTAAATTAGGAGTTGTTTTTCAGGAGATAATTTCTCTTTTGTCTCATAGTTTTGGACATTATGTGGCAATGCTTTGACGCCAAAACGAGGGATTTTCGGAAAGACGGGGGACCTGCAAACCATCCTGTGCTTGGCAACGGCGAAAGAAGAAGTAACGTATTCCGGCGCTCTTAACGGAGACATTTATGTGTGGAAAGGACTCAACCTGACACGAACGATACAGGCGGCGCACGGAGTGAGTGAAGCTCATCACACATCCTACGCCATCTCTCCCACCATATACGCATCACATGTCCGCTATATGTTCACTGACAAAGTTGCGGTCAGATCGTCGTTAGCGTCATGCGCCTATAGTGAATTCAGCAGCATGTGGCGACGGTTGTGACCTGTTTCCTTGATTCTGCAGGCAGGGATCTTCAGCATGCATTCATGTGAAGAAGGCTTCGCCACCGGTGGGCGTGATGGATGTGTGAGGCTGTGGGATGTGGATTTCAAACCCATCACCAAGATTGACCTCAGGGAGGCAGAACAGGGTTATAAAGGTGAAACATCACAGCTGAATACATCATGGATTTTTCTATGGATACTATGCGATATACTCGTAGCCTTCACAACACAAAGCTTATATTTCATGACTGTCTACATTAACATATAAAACAACTATTTAGCATTCAACAATCTGACCAGCCCCAATGAACATGTGAAAACATGTGTGAATTATGCCAGTTTACTCAAAGTTACTTAAAGGTGCAGTATGTAATATTGACAGCTAGTGGTTGAAGTGGGTACTGCAGTTCAAATTCAAACTATTGGAGAGCGTTGTTTTCCCGCACCTCCTCTTTAGGCACGCAACAAACACGAATGAAACTGACACTGGAAGGCCAGTTCATTCAATCGCTGTGTTTTCCACCAACTGCCGACCCGGGGTGTTGAAATACTATTGGGTGAATTGGCAGTGGGCGGAGTCACACAGACCAAAACAAAATCATTGCGACGCGGAACGCATGTTTCAAAGTGTTTTTCCGATAAAAAAGTATTTGAACTTATCATGCTTCTCTGCAAACTTATTATGGCTTTTTTATGCTTTAATACAGTCAAAAAATTACATTTTAATTATCAAAAAGGATGTTTAATCAAATTTGCACAATAATAGCATTTTTTTCTGAAATTCTGTGTTGCATGTTTTAATTTTTCTGGATTCTGTTTTATGATTTAACATAAATTTATTATCAAAAACGGTGGTAATCAAATTAAATTTAACAATTTAATTAATCTTTTAAAATGTAATAAAATAGCGCCACCGACTGTCCGTACTTGCATTTATATTTATGCTGTTTAACCATAAGGGCTAGAAACAAAATAATTTTTTCCTCTGATTCATTGGCTCAAGACGATTCGATTGTCATTTTCAATCGTGAAAATCATTTCAATTTCCCGCTATTTTGAATTGTCCCGAAACACCTACTTTTTCGAACTCCGAGGCTGATTTTCATGAAAATTGAACCAGATCATCTTCAACAAAAGTTGTTTTGTCAAACTGTTTTCAAAAAACAAGACTAAACTTGGTCCGTCATCACAAGCGTGACCTGAGTTTGCGTGGTTCGTTTCGGTGCAGCGCCACCTACTGGTCTGGAGATGCAAAAATGGCTGTTTTTGCTTATAACTTCTGAATGGTTTTTCCAAAAATCATAAAAGCGGTCTCGTTAGATTCGGGGCATCATGCCAAGTCGAGTAATATCAAATTTTCCCATATCGACCATTTTGGTGTGTCAGTCATTTTGAATTTTGTAGTAAAATTTTATGAATGCATCATTACGAAACTAAAACATGGATGATCATCGGCACGATGCCCTGCTGGAGTCTGAGACGTTTCGAACCAGCGCCACCTAGTGGTGAAAAATTATTTACATGCTTTTAACTTCGTCGTTGACTTATTTTCACGGGAGTTGATCCATGAATCCTTGCCGATCCCCAATGATACCACACATGCTAGGTTTCGCCTTATGGTTAATGCAACGTTGTGATTTAAAGTTTTAACAACATTCACAAATATATTAGAAACCGTTTGTCCGATCAAGACGAAACCACCAAATGAATATCAGAAAATGAATAGGAAAATCAGAATACAGTGAAAATTTTGAGAGTAAGAGGCAAAAAAAAAGCAATGAAAGTCAGGTGTGGGTAATTTTTTGTGTGTTCATATATATAAATGTCTATAACTCCTAAACAAAATTAGATATTTTCACCAAATTTGACACTGGGGGCACTCTGAGGACACACAAAAGCGGTAGGCTATTATTGAACAAAACGTTTTTGTGCTTATTTTGTCATTCTGTTTTTATGACTGGATTCAGCGATGCTGTTTGTGTGAACCACAAAAGCTTGCTCCTTAAATGACCATTTTTCAAGGAAATTGCATTCAGTGATGTAGATTAAAAATACAATACCTGATCAATAAAGCAGACGGTCTTAAACAGGAAGAGACCGTATGGTGGTAAAGGAAAGCCAGTGTATAAGGGATTCAGTCACCATGGAAACATCGCCTGCGCTTATATCTCCGAAGTGACAGTGTTTTCAGCAGATGTACGTCTTGTAGTAATGAAGCTGTCACCAGTTTCACTGCAGAAGACTGTCAGATAATTGGGTGGGATAACAAACGATCAGGTCTGGTCAGTCTGAGACAAAAATCTCCTCACGCACCTCTCTGAATGCATCCTGCAGGAAAGATCATTTGTTAATGTGTTTATAGCAAAGAAATGCAGCTGAGAGTCTTTTGATGAAGCCTGAGAAAAACCGCCCTGTGATCTCACATGTCTCAGTTTCAGAAGAGATCTCAAACTGAACTCAAACTGAACTCAAACGTTTGTCATGTGAGCTGCTCTCCACGTTCATTATATAATAATAGACTTTCACTGGATGATGAGTTTTGACTCATTTAGGTCTGTTTTATTTGAAACAACCCAGACAAAACATAACAGAGACGTCCAGTATAGTTCTCTCAAAGTGTGAACGATTCACACTGGGTTTGTTTATTTGACATTTTGCTGGGTTGTCCAATTTAGGTTTCAGAATGGCGTGTTTTTAACTTTTTCAGCCATATAGCTTCATTTTGGGGGGTTTTAACGAGCCAATTAAATTCTGTCCTGCTGAAAACACCAGCAAACCACCTTTGAGTATGAAGCTTGTATTTTTCTGCTTATATTAATTGGCCCGTAAACAAAACGTGTTATTTGGGCTGTAAGGTGTCTGAAATGCCCTTTACAGGTCTGTTTTTCCTTGGTGGATGAACGAACTACAGTCTCTTATGAAATTAAAATTATTATTTTTTCTCCTCATTAATATGATGCTGAAAATGCGTCTAATAAAAACAATGAAACTCACTTTTAAATATTAATATTATTTATATAATTGAGTATTATTAATATAATTCAAGTCATTTATTTTTCAAAATGGCTCAAAAAATCCCAAAACAGATGGATATTATTAATATAATTGAATATTATTAACATAATTCAAGTCCATTTTATAAATTACTCTTATAAATCCCAAAATAGATGAATATTATTCATATATTTGATTATTATTAATGTATTTTAAGTCATCCATTTTACAAATGATGCTAAAAAGTCCCCAAACAGAATAATAATATTATAATTTAAAATGATTTTTTAAAAATTCCAAAACAGATTAATATTATTATTATAATTTAAAATGACATTTGAAAAATCCCAAAACAGATTAATGTTATTTATGTAATTGAGTATTATTAATATAATTCAAGTCATTTATTTTTCAAAATGGCTCTAAAAATCCCAAAACAGATGAATATTATTAGAATTGAATATTATTATTAATAATTCAAGTCATCAATTTTACAAATTACTCTAAAAAATCCCAAAACATATTAATATTATTTATATATTTGAATATTATTAATATAATTCAAGTCATCCATTTTTCATATTACCCTAAAAAAATCCCAAAATAGATGAATATTATTAATATAATTTAAAAGGATTTTTTTTTAAATCCCAAAACAGATTAATATTATTTATATATTTGAATATTATTAATATAATTGAAGTCATTAGTTTTATAAATGGCTCTAAAAATCCAGACTAATATTATTACCATAATTTAACCTAACTCTAATAAATCCCAAACCAGAACAATATGATTTATATATTTGAATATTAAATTTTATCATTTTACAAATGACTCAAAAATCCAGATTCAATCAAGTCAAGTTGTTTTGTTTTCACAGAATTGGGGTTTGTGTTAATCTTAACTGGTGTTGAACCAGGAACATTCCCGAACAATAATATCCCATGGAATTAGTGCCATATAAGTACCATACCACTACTAAACCATTACATACTGGACCACAAATCCCAGACATGATATTTTCTGGTGAGCAGACATGTCAGGCTGCATTGATCTCCTTATTTCCTTGTCAACCTTTATTTAATTCATCTGAACGCCTCTTCCTCCTCCAGGTCTGTCCATCCGCAGCGTGTGTTGGAGGGCCGACAGGATCCTAGCGGGAACTCAAGACAGTGAGATCTTCGAGGTGATGGTGCGAGACAGAGATAAACCGCTCTTGATCATGCAGGGTCACTCAGAAGGGGAACTCTGGGCCCTTGACCTGCATCCCAAACAACCGCTGGCCGTCACAGGCAGCGACGATCGATCTGTACGGTCAGTCCAATCCTTCTATTGGATTTCAGTTTATACCACATCAGTTCACACAGTAGAATGAAGCTACACAGGTGGAAATGAGATAGAAATGCATCCTTTTTAACTGTCATCAAACAGACTGTGGAGTTTGTCCGAACACACGTTGATCGCTCGCTGCAACATGGAAGAGGCCGTACGCAGTGTTTCCTTCAACAACGACGGCTCCCAGCTCGCCCTCGGCATGAAGGACGGCTCGTTCACTGTCCTTCGTGTCAGGTGATTAAATCTGGATCGTCTACACTTCATTATTTCAGATGCATATGCACAAGCTGAGAGTTTCATTTCTTCTTGTCTAAGGGACATGACGGAGGTGGTCCACATCAAGGACAGGAAGGAGGTCATTCACGAGCTCAAGTTCTCACCCGATGGCTCTTACTTGGCCGTGGGCTCCAACGACGGGTTTGTGGACATCTACGCTGTGGCCCAGCGCTATAAAAAAGTGGGAGAGTGCAACAAGTCCACTTGCTTCATAACGCACCTGGATTGGTCCGTGGACAGCCGATTCCTGCAGACCAACGATGGAGCTGGAGAAAGATTCTTCTACAGGATGCCAAGTACGATTCTCCATTAACACTCACGGGCAGGCCGTGTTTTCACTGTTATACGGTAGAGGGCGCTGTTACACAACTTCTGAAATCGAAACACAGATGAACCAGAAACAAGCGATAGAAGCATAGTGATAAAATAATAATGAATGAAGCTTATATTAAATGTTGTTGTTGTTGAAGAGCAGAGGCTCTTCTTTCTTTTGATATATTGCATTTTCAGATATTCTTACATCAAAATGTACCATGAAAGTTTGGCTAGCAATTTAAAAAAAAATCACTGGCAGGGAAAGAGTTAATCAAGCCGTGTTTTGTTTCAGAAAGGTGACGTGACGCTAGAAAAGGCTCTCAGCCAATCAGATTCGAGAACCAGAATGAACTGTTGTATAAAATACTTTATTCCAGTTTATTACAGGACACGGAAACCTGTTTGGAAACACTAAGGTTTTCACAGTCAAAAACTAAAAAAAAAAACTTTTTTTCTTGATAAACAGTGAAAAGCTATTTTAAAATGATGATTTTGTTCTCAAAAGTGGGTGCTTGTGAAAAAGTGGGTCTTGAGAAATTGTTAATAAGTCTCGGAAAAGTCATTAAGTTTTAAATATTTATTCATTTAAAAGGCATGCGTTTTTAAATTAATAATAATTCTGGAAAAATTCATTTAAATTTGAAAAGTCAGAATGCATAAATAGTTATATACTGACTTTTCAAATTTAAATCATTTTCATGACTTTTCCATGATTTATTAATGATTTTTCATGCACTTTTGAGAAGATGATTATATACTAAATACTTATAAAATATTTTAGAATTTTAACATTATTTATAATACAATATTATATATGTTTCATATATATATATATTATGACATTTGACATTTAGTCATTTAGCAGACCCTTTTATCCAAAGCGACTTACAAGTGAGGAATACAAACAAGCGATTCTTCATGAATTGGCAAATAGGCACAGGAAGTGTTCACAATACAAGTTTCATACATTGCTCAGTACCATAAGCTGGAGTAGGAAGGGAAAAAGGGAAGGATAGGTTTTTTTTTTGTTTTTTGTTTTTATATAAATATATAAAATATATTTAATAAAAAATATATTTAAAAATATATTTAATAAAAAATATATTTAAAAAAATATATAAAAAATATTACAAAAAAATAAAATAAAAAATATATTTAATAAAAAATATATAATATATACTCATATTATTTATATATTATAAAATATCTTATTGGAGATTGTAATTGGTACTGTAAAATTGTTGTCCAGTAATCAGTAATGCTGCAAAAGTCACTTAATAACATGCTATATTTTATGAATCATTTCATGCTCTCAGTATAATTGAAGATAAACCCTTGTTCCGTGATCTTAGCTGGTAAATTCCTGCCGAAGGAGGAAGCCAAAGGAATCCATTGGATGACGTGGACGTGTGTTCTCGGACCGGAGGTGAACGGAATCTGGCCTAAATATTCCAACGTCAATGACATCAATTCTGTGGACGCCAACTACAGCAGTGCTGTTCTGGTGACGGGCGACGACTTCGGCCTCGTCAAACTCTTCAGATTCCCCTGTCTTAAGAAAGGTCCGCTTTCTTCTCCAGATATCTTGTCATCCGTGCACAAATACACCATTGTGCGCTAACAAATGTGATTCTTTTAGCTGCCAAATTCAAGAAATACATTGGCCACTCTGCCCATGTGACCAATGTGCGCTGGTCACATGACCTGCAGTGGGTTCTGAGCACGGGCGGAGCGGATCACTCTGTGTTCCAGTGGAGGTTTCTGCCGGAAGGCGTCATGAATGGAGTTCTGGAGCCACTGCTGCAAGGTGATCTAATCATTAAACTGAATAGAAATGAGTTTTAATGTTACTTTATTTTGAAAATGAATCCTGTTCACAGAGGGATACGCTGACTCTAACAGCGGCGAATCCGACTCCGACCTTTCTGACGTTCCTGAACTGGACTCTGACATCGAACAGGAGGCCCAGATGAACTACGAGCGTCAGGCAAGAACTGAGAGGGTTTTCCGTCCCAGTGTCTGTATTTGGAGTGGCCTGTGGCCAGTGTTTTATGTAACAGACATGCTCCGCTGCTTTAATTCTGTTCCTCTCATTATTTTCACAGCTGATTGGCTGGATGCTTCCCTACTGTTGCCCTTTATGCTTTTTCTAAATCTCTGAATGAGTGGATTTTGCCCTGTAACTCTTCTCCCAAACTCCCCTCAGGTGTATAAGGAAGATCTTCCTCAGCTCAAGAAGAAACTGGCTGGATCTCTGAAGAGGCAGAAAGCTCCGGACGAGGGGTTACGCCTGCAGTTCGTCCACGGGTACATTTACTGCAAACGTCATGATGCGTTTGATATGAGTGTCTTTGACACTCTCACGACATCTAAATGTGTATATGCGACTTATGTTTTTATCCATTCATTTTATTATACATGTTAAAAATTATAATATACTACATAATATATATTTATATTATTTATATATGATCAAATATATTTGAATTATTAATAAATCATTTATTATATATATAAATTATTTTATATACATATTATAAATTATAATATACAATATAATATATATTTATATTATTTATATATGATCAAATATATTTGAATTATTAATAAATCATTTATTATTATATATATATATATATATATAAATTATTTTATATACATATTATAAATTATAATATACAATATAATATATTTATATTATTTATATATGATAAAATATATTTGAATTATTAATAAATCATTTATTTTATATATATATATATAAATTATTTTATATACATATAAATTATAATATACAATATAATATATATTTATATTATATATATTATAATATATATTTGAATTATTAATAAATCATTTATTATATATATATATATATATATAAATTATTTTATATACATATTATAAATTATAATGTAAAATATAATATATATTTATATTATTTATATATGATAAAATATATTTGAATTATTAATAAATCATTTACTATATATATATATATATTGTAGTATATATTATTATACATACATTGTAGTATATATTATAATACAATATTTTTATATAGTTAGTATTATATAATTTTATATTTACAGAATTAATCCATTATAATGCCAAATTAGATGAATTTTAAAAATATGTATTTTCAATCTGATTATCCACATATAGTTCATAATTGATCGTTTCTCCAGTGGTTACTGATGGGCACAGGTCATGTGACGTGACGTCTCTCTCTGTGTCTGTGTCTCAGGTACAGGGGCTGCGACTGCAGGAATAATCTGTTCTACACTCAGGCCGGAGAGGTGGTGTATCATGTGGCGGCTGTAGCGGTGGTGTATAACAGACAGCAGCACACGCAGCGCTTTTACCTCGGTCACGATGACGATATCCTGAGCCTCACGGTGCACCCGCTGAAAGATTTCGTGGCCACCGGACAGGTGACAGATATCTAAAACAACAACAAGTTGTGGATTTCTCTGTAAATGTGAAGGGCGTGCATTTGTTGAAATGGCGTGTCTGTGTGTGTGTCAGGTGGGTCGAGATCCGGCCATCCACGTGTGGGACATCCAGACGCTCAAGTGTTTATCTCTACTGAAGGGTCAACATCAGCGAGGGGTTTGTGCTCTAGAGTTCACAGGTCAGTATACACTGACACCAGACGAGAAGCTTTTGATATTTGAGTTAAAATTTATGTCAAATTGGCAGAACTTTTTAATCATTGCAATTGGCAAAAGTTGCAAAAGCTTTTTCAGCATCATTAGTCCAGTCTTTAGTGTCACATGATCTTTCAATCATTCTAATATGCTGCTCAATTATTATTGGTGCTGAATTGACCCTTCGCAAAGCCCCGCCCCCTTTAGTTTCTGTTGCTATGTCCGCTCTCACGCCACACATCATGTTCTCACGAAGTGAAAAATACATCCTGGAGCAAAGAGGACACTGACAACGAATGAAACAGTTTCATATTTAAAATATTGTAATTTTTTAAAGAAGTTGAATCAATAAATAGCGTCTAGTGTGTGTTTAATGTGTGGTGACAGATCGCTGTAGCTCCTCGATCATCTCTTCATACTAGTTCATTTATAGCATCAAATAAACATGAATGAACATCAGAAGGAATGTTGTTTCAAGACGTGATTCAAGTTCACCAACGTTAATCTACTAACTCCCCTGACCGCTTTGACGGACAAAATGACGGATTCTGCGTTATGATTGGTCAGATCACCTGTCAATCAAACTGTTTACGAAGGGTCAATTGTTAATAATGGTGCTTATTCTTATTATTATCAGTGTTGAAAACAGCTTTTTGATGCTTAATATGTTTCAGAAGCATTTATTTGAAATGGAATCTTTTATAAATGTCTTTACTGTCACTTTTAATGCGCATTTATGGTTCACGTTCTCTTATTTCTCTGCTCCATGTAGCGGATGGAAAGAGTTTAGTGTCTGTGGGAATCGATGAAGACCATTCCATAGTCATCTGGGACTGGAAAAAAGGCGAAAAATTGGCCAAATCCAGGTAAAACAAACCCATTCGATGGTAAAAAAATAAAAATGATGTGCAGCAAGCTGAGTCGTTCACAAAAGACATCCGTCGCTCTCTCTGCCACAGAGGACATAAAGATAAGATCTTTGTGGTGAAAGGAAACCCCTTCCGCATGGACAAGCTGCTCACGGTGGGAATGAAGCACATCAAGTTCTGGCTGCACACAGGTAAAGACGTGCTTCTGTAATACTGTGAATATTGCGTCCTAAATCACAGCATTAGCACTTTCTTTTCATCTCAGAGGATTTCTGTTGCATGTGCAGAATCTTTTTACTGAAATATCTGAAGCGCTAGCGCTTCCCGTCCCTCTCACGGGAACATGACTGTAGGAGAATCTGCCACATCACATTGAGCCGTCAGAAGCTGATGTGACTGTTTTGTCAACTTTACCATCAGCGGTCCGTATTCCACCAATTAAATGTGCGCGAGAGCTTTTAAAAGAGCTCAGTGAGTCAAAACAAAGTGCTCAAATAGCCGAATTACTCTCAGCGGTAACGATTTTTCCTCCTGCTAATTTAAAACACATTTGCTTAACGTATGTTTTCTCAATGCAGGAGGAGGTTTAACGTTTAAGAGGGGCATTTTCGGAAATCTCGGCAAGCAAGAGACCATGATGTCCGCTTGCTACGGACGCTCGGAGGATCTGGTGTTTTCTGGCGCCACTACGGGTGACGTGTACATCTGGAAAGACACCACGCTCATGAAGAGCATCAAAGCTCACGACGGCCCCGTGTTTGCCATGTGCTCTCTGGATAAGGTGTGTCTTCTTCAAGATTCTAGAATTTATTTGTCAAATACACCGTTATATACAGGAATACAACCTGGTAAGGTACTAAATAAGATGAACATGAAATAATAAAAGAAGTGATAATGAAAAAGTAAGTGATAGTGAACAAAATATCAATAAGGTAAGTGGGATTTTATGTGTGTGTGGAAATAATAGAATAAATTAAGATATAAGATGCAAGAAATAATAAAAGAAATAATGAAAAAATAAGTAATAATAATAGACTGAACTTATATATATATATATATATATATATATATATATATAATGAAGGGAATAATAATATGTAATAATTGTTTATATAAAAGTTATAAATGTAATATGTGATAATATAAGATAAATAGAATATAAAAAATTTTTTATGGATAAACCATAATTTATAAATATTATTACATATATATATATATATATATATATATATATATATATATATATATATTTGTATATGTTGTATGATTTTATATTTACAGAATGAATATATATAATGTCAAAGTAGATGAATATTAGTTTGTTAATTTTAAATGTTAAACATATTAATTTTATGTATATTTAATGTCTACTTTCAGATAAAAAAAAAAAAAAATATATATATATATATATATATATATATATACATTCAATCCACATGTAAATAATTCATAATTTATTGTTTAATTGATATATAATTTAGTATTTTGTGAATAAATCCATTAATTATAAATTATACATTTTAAAAATTATAATAAATACTCATATTATCCATATAATTTATATATATATATATATATATATACATTCAATCCACATGTAAATAATTCATAATTTATTGTTTAATTGATATATAATTTTGTATTTTGTGAATAAATCAATAAATTATATATTTTAGAAATAATAATAAATACTCATATTATCCATATAATTTATATATATATATATATATATATATATATATATATATATATATATATATATATATATATATATATATAATAAAATAAGATATAAGATTCAAGAAATAATAAAAAAAAATATATGTTATGACCTGAAGGGTTTTGTGACGGGGGGTAAAGATGGCGTTGTGGAACTGTGGGACGACATGTTCGAGAGATGTCTGAAGACCTACGCCATCAAGAGGGCGGTGCTCTCGCCTTCGTCGAAGGGTATGTGTGTCCGCAGCACTTTACGCTCAGTGAAGATCTGAACAGCAACTTGAACTTTCTTCATCTAAAGTTCAAGTTGAACTCTCTGGTTGTCCTCGCATAAAAAATTCAGTCTTAGATGTCTGAAGAACACCAGAGTATTAAGTGTTTATTATAAATCTTAGATTCTTGTCGTTCTGGGGTTTTTAGGACTGCTGTTAGAAGACAACCCCTCCATCAGAGCGATCACTCTGGGACACGGACACATTCTGGTGGGCACCAAGAACGGAGAGATCCTGGAGATCGACAAGAGCGGCCCCATGACTTTACTCGTACAGGTGCGATGTAGAAGACAAAAGAGGGTCAAACTAACGTAGGAGCTCAGCTAGTTCAAAATGTTCATTATTTACATTTATTTGCACTTTTATCCAAAGTGACTTTAGTTATTTGCAGTGCCAACATTTTCCATCGAGATATCAGCTTTGATGAAATTCTTAACAGGTTTCTTCAAGATGATAATAACCATGTTTCCATTCTCCTATTTTTATGAAAATATTTGGATATCGTGTGAAAAAACACTGGATGGAATGATGCCTTGTATGCGCTATTTTAGTCGGATAATCTGATAAGAAGACGTGCATAAATTTATCTTGTGAGCTTTGATCCACGAAGTTAAACATTTTTAAATTCCAAAAATAAAATAAATTATTCCTCAATAAAATGAGTTTTTGTGTATGGAAGTCGAAAGAGATTGAGTCAAATGAGGTGAAAACATTCACTGTTGTCAGTTTCCATATTTGTGTTGAATATATTAAAGGTTATATATATATATAAAATAATATAAATTAGTAATTAATGTTATTAATTCTTTTAAATTAATATTAACATATTAGAAGATAATAAAATAATAGAATTTTAATAAAATAATATAAATTGTTACTTTATTATTAATTATTGTCAATAAATATAACATTAAATGATAATAAAATTATATATATATATATATATATATATGTATGTGTGTGTGTGTGTGTGTAATTGATTATAAAATAATATAAATTAGTAATTAATGTTATTCCTTTCAGTTAATATTAACATATTAAGAGATAGTAAAATAATAGAATTTCAATACAATAATATAAATCTATGAATATATATTGATAATAAAATAATATAAATTATAACTTTATTACTAATTGCTGTCCAGTAATATATATATATATATATATATATATATATATATATGATAAAATAATTTAAATGAGTAATTATGTTATTAATTATTGTTATTCATTATTTTCAATTAATATAAAAAAAATATTATTTTCAGAGAACATGACACCATTTGTTGTGTTTCGTCTGACAAACTCATTTATTATGGAGGAAAAAAGAGCCCGATTATTTATTTATTTATTTTTTTGGGATATTTCGTGCCAGGAAGTGACAAATTTGTTGACTTAAACATATGGGATGGAAACGGTTCTTTATTCACAAATGTTTTATGTGATATTCCAATTTTGTGCACAATAAAATTCGCAACTTTGGATGGCTGTATTGTGTGTTTTAGGGTCATATGGAGGGGGAAGTTTGGGGTCTGGCTGCTCATCCACAGCTGCCCATTTGTGCCACTGTGAGTGACGACAAAACGCTGCGGATCTGGGAGCTTTCAGCCAACCATCGAATGGTGGCCGTCCGGAAACTGAAGAAAGGTACGTGATCACCCACATGACATGAACAGCTAATCTTCTGCCAGTGGGTAGAGCCCTACGATTTATGCGATGCGGAAAACATGGAAAGAATCGCAGAATCCAGTCAAAAAAATGATGCTTGGATGAGTAAATCAAAAGCAGGGCTGAACACTCAATCGAATTCAGCATCACAAACACTGGTTTAATGTTTCCAGGTGGCAGATGCTGTGCCTTCTCCCCAGACGGAAAAGCCTTAGCGGTGGGTCTAAACGACGGCAGCTTCCTGGTGGTCAATGCAGACACGCTGGAAGACATGGTGACCTTTCACCACAGGAAGGAGATCATCTCTGACATCAGGTTCTCTCAAGGTAACCATCTAGATGTAGTTAAACTGGCCATCCCTGATTCTGTGACATGTATTACATTAAGACTGAGACGTGTTTGTTTTTCCTTTTTAATTATGCTGTGCTAACAAGACCCTCGTGTATATTTGTTGCTCAGAACCTGAATTTATCATGTGAGCTTTAACCCACAAAATTATTGTATTTTTAAATTCTAAAAAATAAAATAATGTATTCCACAATAAAATTAGTTTTTGTATATGGAAGTCAAAAGAGATGAAAACATTTGTTGTTGTCAGACATTCTTTGTGTTGAATATATTAAATTACACACACACACATTGATAATAAAATAATATAAATTAGTAATTATTAATTATTTTCAATTAAAATGCAAATATTAAGTGATAATAAAATTATATATATATATATATATATATATATATGTATGAATATATAAATAGAAAAAAAAATTAGTAATTAATGTTTCAGTTAATATTAACATATTAGGTGATAATACAATAATATAATTGTAATAAAATATTATAAATAATATATTTATACATTAATATAATAATATATAAAATTTATGAATATATATTGATAAAATAATACAAATGTTTGTCATTAATATAACATATTAAGTGATAATAAAATAATATAAATATTATATATATATATGTAATTGATAATAAAATAAGATAAATTATTAATTTATATTAATAATTAATTTCAATGAATATTAACATAATAATTGATAATAAAATAATATAAATTATTAATTACTATTATTTATTGTTTTAAATTAATATGCACATATTAACTGCTAACAAAATAATATAAATTTAATTTATAATTATATTTTATTTAAAAAACGTGTATATAATTACTATTATTATTATTATATTAATTTATTATTACATTATTTTGATTCATTACATAATAGCTGCCTAAAGCATGTAATATGTGTAATATTTTCCCGCTTTTATCTTGAAGATGCTGGAAAATACCTCGCTGTGGCCTCCCACGACTCGTTTGTGGACATTTATAACGTTCTGACCAGTAAGAGGGTGGGCATCTGTAAAGGAGCGTCCAGCTGCATCACACATGTGGACTGGGACGTCCGCGGTAATCCTCGCTTACCGAACACACATATACATTCGAGCAATAATATGCAACTAAAAGTCTATATTTCAGTAAGAATTAACGTACACATACATTTTAAATGAACTTTGCTTTGGTAACAGTAGAAAAGGACCTGTAGCATCATTTTAGCAGAGAAAGAAATAAAAGTATAGGGAGTTAAACATTTTTGTGTGCACTAATGCAGGAAAACTGCTTCAAGTCAACACGGGTGCCAAAGAGCAGCTATTTTTCGAAGCTCCACGTGGAAGACGACAAACTATCAGCAGTTTAGAGGTGGGGAAACTAAACACACAGGCAGTTACTTAACTAACTCCAGCGTTGTAACCGTGTGGCCGTCTGTGTTTGCGTGTGTTCAGTGTGAGAAGATGGAATGGGCCACATGGACGTCTGTGCTGGGTGCCACCTGTGAGGGCATCTGGCCCACGCTCAGCTTCGTCAACGCCTCTTCACTTACCAAAGACAAGAAGCTGCTGGCCACCGGAGACGACTTTGGCTTCATCAAGCTCTTCAGCTTCCCCTGCAAGGTCTGATAGCGGCACAATCACGTCATATATTCATATACTCTACCATTCAGAAGTTTGGGGTCGGTGCGATTTACCAAGGCTGCATTTATTTGATCAAAAATACAGTAAAAATAGTGAAAAATTATTACAATTTACAATAGCTGTTTTCAATGTGAATATATTTTTTAAATATACTTAATTCCTGTGATCAAAACTGAATTTTCTGCTCACTAAGGCTGCGTTTATTTGATCAAAAATACAGTAAAAATAGTGAAAAATTATTACAATTTACAATAGCTGTTTTCAATGTGAATATATTGTTTAAATATAATTTATTCCTGTGATCAAAACTGAATTTTCTGCTCAATAAGGATGCATTTATTTGATCAAAAATACAGTAAAAATAGTGAAAAATTATTACAATTTACAATAGCTGTTTTCAATGTGAATATATTTTTTAAATATAATTTATTCCTGTGATCAAAACTGAATTTTCTGCTCCCTAAGGCTGCGTTTATTTGATCAAAAATACAGTAAAAATAGTGAAAAATTATTATATTTTACAATAGCTGTTTTCAGTGTGAATATATTTTTTAAATATAATTTATTCCTGTGATCAAAACTGAATTTTCTGCTCACTAAGGCTGTGTTTATTTGATCAAAAATACAGTAAAAATAGTGAAAAATTATTACAATTTACAATAGCTGTTTTCAATGTGAATATATTTTTTAAATATAATTTATTCCTGTGATCAAAACTGAATTTTCTGCTCACTAAGGCTGTGTTTATTTGATCAAAAATACAGTAAAAATAGTGAAAAATTATTACAATTTAAAATAGCTGTTTTTAATATGAATATATAGTAAAATATAATTTATTCCAGTGATCAAATCTGAATTTTCAGCATCATTACTCCAGTCTTCAGTGTCACATGATCCTTCAGAAATCATTCTGATATGATGATTTGATGCTCAAGAAACATTTATGATTATTATCAATGTTGAAAACAGTCATATTTTTGTGGAAACTGATATTTTTCTTTGATGAAGAGAACAGCATTTATCTGAAATAGAAAGTTTTTGTAACGTTATAATTGTCACTTTTGATCAATTTAATGAATACAAGTATTCATTTCGCTTATATAGCCTTATATAAAGCCTGAGGTTTATGCATAAAGCAAGTAGAAAGTCATTTCAATACTTTTTGTTTCATACAGGGTCAATTTGCCAAGTTTAAAAAGTACGTGGCTCACAGTGCCAATGTGACAAATGTACGATGGTCCAACGATGATGCGATGCTGCTGTCGGTGGGCGGGGCCGACACGGCCCTCATGATCTGGGCGAGAGAGGGGATTGGTCCTCGCGAGAGCAAAGCCGTGGACAGTGAGGAGTCCGATGACGACCCTGAAGAGGATGGAGGTGATGTTTTCATTTTTGTTTTTGTCTGAGAGAATAAACTGAGAGAATTTAAATGCTTTTATTTGACGGACGTCTGTGTGTTTAGGGTACGACAGTGACGTCGCTCGGGAGAAGAACATGGATTACACGACGAAGATCTACGCCGTCAGTATAAGACAAATGACCGGCGTAAAACCACACCAACAGCAGAAGGAGGTCCTCGTGGATGAACGGTGAGAGAAAGGAATCCTGCAGATGAAACATCGTCTTGTTTTCCAGTACAAATATCAAAAATTACATGCATTTGCTCGAGAAGAAAAATGAAAGTCTTGTTCTCTGAATAATTAAGTGCTTAAAACAAGAACAGAAAATCATTGTACATTTTTTTCGGTACATGTTTTAAGCACACGAGCTTCTCAAATAAATGGTTTAAAAAAATGTTTAGATATTTGTACTGGAAAACGAGACAAAAATACTGAGGAAGAACGTCCATATTTGCATTTATTCGTGTCGAAACTCCATTATTTGTGTCCGGCAGACCTCCGGTGAGCCGCGCTGCACCGTTACCTGAAAAACTGGTGAAGAACAACATCACAAAGAAGAAGAAACTCGTGGAGGTGGGGCGGGTTATGAGCTCACGGAGATTTAACGCTGGCCTCATTCTCGATGCCGTACGCTCACGTCTGTGTGTTTACAGGAGCTTTCTCTGGACCATGTGTTTGGCTACAGAGGCTTTGATTGTCGAAACAACCTTCACTACCTCAATGATGGAGCTGACATCATCTTCCACACGGCCGCTGCTGCTGTTATTCAGAACCTTTCTGCTGGTACGGTCTCGACTGTTGACCTCTGACCTCTGGCTCTCAACATGTGGCAAATGTGCTAGAAGTTTTTGAAGATAGGTTTTGTGGGTTTGTGGGCGTGTCTTCTGCGACTAATCTGATTCCAGATCAGACGTGAGGTGCTGCTGACCTCTAGAGGCTGCTGGTGGAATTGCACTTCTGCTAAATTAACTAAATCAGTTTTAGTTAAAACATATTTAAAAATTTGGATTAAAGTTAGTATATCTTCTGGTCTATATGTATATATATTTATACTAAAAATGTACTTTATATATTAAATATGAATAATTGAATAATTCAAATTTATAACTAGTATATACAGTACCATTCAAAAAATTGCTGTCATAAAAATTTTCTTTGTTTATTTTTATTTTTTTTAAAGAAATTAATACTTTTTTCTTCAGCAAGAATGCATTAAATTGATCAAAAGTCACAGTAAAGATATTGTTCTTTTCAGTTTCCACAAAAAATATGAATCATAAATGTTTCTTGAGCATCAAATCATCCTATCAGAATGATTTCTGAAGGATCATGTGACACTGAAGACTGGAGTAATGATGCTGAAAATTCCATATAAATTACACTTTACTCTATATTCACAGCTTTTTTAAATGGTAATAATATTTCATAATCTTAACTGTATTTTGGATCAAATAAATGCAGCCTTGCTGAGCATAAGAGTTTCAAAATCATTAAAAAATGCCAAATTTGCAGAGAAGGATTGCAGAATTATTTCAAACGGTTTCAGATGAAGCGATGTTTGTGATTCCCAGGTACTCAGAGCTTTTATCTGGAGCACACGGATGACATCCTCTGCCTGACTGTCAATCAACATCCCAAATATCAAAACATCATCGCCACGGGTCAGATCGGTGAGTGTGCGCGTGTCCAGCCTGGCCTCTTCCCAGATCTATCGATGCATATTGATGTGATTTTCACCATCTGAATCATTTTCATTCGCTTACGTTTGCTTCTTTCAGCGTGCACTGCTTTGTGTTTATAACAAGCTTGCTTGTGATTTTGCAAATACTTTGAATTCTGCTTTGGCACTAAGAGCAGCTTCTCTCATTTTTGTTCATCACTGTCTCATCCTCTCATCCGACACACAGGCGACATCACCGATCTGCCAGGTAGGACAGCAGAAACCTCCTGCGATCTGACTGCATTTCATCCCACTGACCTTTTGTGCTTGATTCCAGAAATCCAGGACAGATTGTTTTTTTTGGGGCTCCAAACTAGAACACATGTATTTCTGCTTTTAAAGCAGTGATCAGGGTTCGGTTTCAATTCAAAACTGAACATTGAATAAACTCAGTGTTTAATGTCAAATGAAATGATAAAATCACTTTAAATAGTTAAACGCATGCTAACAACCCGCAATAATTATCCATCAAGAAGAATAAATTCAGTAAGAATAATATAAAAATAATGCAGCTCAAATGACATTTTTGAGCGGAATAGATCTTTAACAAAAATGCAAACTTCACAGTGTGTCTGTTGTGAAGATTTCAGATGGTCCTGGTTTCATTAAAGACCATCGCTGTGAAGAACACATGTTTGTGTGAAGATTGGCTTAGAAATGATTTGAGTCATGATGCTCTTTCCCTCCCTCAGAGACGGAGTACATATCTAACGTTGGCATGTGTTTGTTGTGTCATGTTAAAACCCCTGAGCTCCATCATTACCTCATAATAGTCATCCCAAACCCATCCTACTGCTTCAACAGTGTTGGGGAGGAACTAACTAAAAATTGCGGCACTGATAACTACATTTTTGTTTGTTTAAGGTCAGAACATTTTTCAGGACAATAGTTGTTTTTAAATGTAGAGTAGCTTTTCCAGTAACAGGCTATTTCTATTCAGCCTATGCTGGGGTAGTGTGATGAATATTTAATTAAATGCTGCTTTTCATCACAGTGTTCTTGACCATCTTTTTTATGCAATTATTTTTGCATTTAATGTATTCATTAATGCATTTAGTGCATTTATTGATGTATTTATTAATGGATTTATTTATGAATTTATTGATGCACTTTTTACGCATTTAGTGCATTTATTTATGTATTTATTGATGCATTTAGTGCATTTATTTTTGCATTTGATGCATTTATTTATGCATTTAGTGCATTTATTGATGTATTTATTGATGCACTTTTTACGCATTTAGTGCATTTATTGATGCATTTATTGATGCATTTAGTGCATTTATTTTTGCATTTATTTATGCATTTATTTATGCATTTATTGATGCATTTAGTGAATTTGTTTTTGCATTTATTGATGCATTTATTTATGCATTTAGTGCATTTATTGATGTATTTATTTATGCACTTTTTATGCATTCAGTGCATTTATTGATGTATTTATTGATGCATTTATTTATGCACTTATTTATGCATTTAGTGATTATTGATGCATTTAGTGCATTTATTTATGCATTTATTGATGCATTTATTTATGCATTTAGTGCATTTATTTATGCATTTATTGATGCATTTATTTATGCATTTAGTGCATTTATTTATGCATTTATTGATGCACTTTTTTACGCATTTAGTGCATTTATTTTTGCATTGATGCACTAATTCATCCATTTATTGATGCACTTATTAATGCATCTAGTGCATTTCTGTTTTCATTTATTTATACATTTATTGATGCATTTATTTATGCATTTAGTGCATTTATTTTTGCATTTATGCACTAATTCATCCATTTATTGATGCACTTTTTATGCATTTAGTGCATTTATTTTTACATTTATTTATGAATTTAGTGTATTTATTTATGCATGTGTTTATTGATGCACTTTTTATGCATTATGGGCATTTATCTTTGCATTTATTGATGCACTTATTAATGCATTTAGTGCATTTATTTCAATTTTTTTTTAAAATCATAATTGTTTTTGTGCCAGACAAATACAGCTCTGATTGAATAATAAAGTTATATTCTAAAATATAAAAAAATTACTGCTTTTAAATAGCTTCAGTGTCGTTAACTGCTTCCCACCACTGTTTATATATAAATACACCACAACATTTCCATAATCAGTGTGTTCTAATAAACCCAATGGGTTTGGGAGTATTGACGGTGATGATGTGTCCGTGTTCCTGTAGGCCTGGCGCCGTCCATTCACGTATGGGACGCCATGAGTAAACAGACGCTCTCTGTGCTGCGCTGCTCTCACGCCAAAGGACTCGGATACGTCAACTTCAGCGCCACAGGAAAACTCCTGCTGTCTGTGGGAGTGGATCCGGAGCACACCATCACTGTGTGGAGATGGCAGGAAGGTGTGTGTGAACGACGTGCAATGTCTTCTAATACACAAAAAGCATCATTAACTTTGCCAAATTTGCCTGTATGTAGTAGTTAGTACTGGGGACGTCTGTGTGTAGGTGAGAAAGTACTTCAAGTCATTTGAAAGATGTAGTCACTGAATGCATTTTGTGGCAAAACAATGATAAATGATACAGTTTAGCACACATAGACTGCTATTTTGATCATGTGACCTGTGTATTGAGAAACTGTAACGCTTTCACTGGTGTTCTCAGGCTCACGGGTTTGCAGTAAAGGCGGTCACACAGACCGGATCTTTGTGGTGGAGTTCAGGCCCGACTCGGACACTCAGTTCGTGTCTGTGGGAATCAAACACATCAAGTTCTGGACGCTGGTTGGAGGGTCTCTGATGTATAAGAAAGGAGTGATCGGAGCGGTGGAGGACGGTCGCATGCAGACCATGCTGTCCGTCGCGTTTGGAGCCGTGAGTCATTCATGGGTATTATCACAAATAATATGAAGCAGCACAACATTGATAAAGATCATAAATGTTTCTGGAGCAGCAATTCAGCATATTAGAATGATTTCTGAAGGGTCATGTGACAGTGATCGTTTGTGTGACCGACAGAATAACCTGACGTTCACCGGGGCCATTAACGGTGATGTGTACGTGTGGCGGGAGCACTTCCTGGTGCGTGTGGTGGCTAAAGCTCATACTGGACCAGTGTTCACCATGTACACGACGCTCAGAGACGGACTCATAGTGACCGGAGGCAAAGAGAGACCGTGAGTTCAGTAATATGTGAGCTAATAAGCAACTAGTTAATAGTGAGAATTGGTCGCAAAAGTAAAGTGTTACTGTTGGTTTTATGTTTCTGTAAAACCATTTTCAATTTAAAAAGTTGGTAAGATGTTTTTGAGGAAAAAATCATCTGCTCACCATTTATTGGATCAAAAATACAGTAAAAAAAATTTATTTTATATATTTTTTTAATATTATTACAATTTAAATTATTCCGTCAGAGCTGTTTTTTTCTGGCGCAAAAACAATTTTTAATGATTTTTTTAACTGAAAAAAACCCAAAAATGAATGTACAATGAAAAACAATAAATGCAAAACATCATTTATTTTAAATAGAAAATTTTAAATTTAATTTTAAATTTAAATTAAATCAATTTAGTGTGTCCTCGATGAATAAAAGTATCAATTTCTTCAAAAACTTTCAGACACCAAACTTTTGAACGGCTTTTTTTTATAGTAGTAAATCAATATTCTTACTGTATATATATGCAGGACTAAAGAGGGCGGCGCTGTGAAACTGTGGGATCAGGAAATGAAGCGGTGCAGAGCGTTTCAGCTGGAGACGGGACTTCCTGTAGAGACGGTCAGATCTGTGTGCAGAGGAAAGGTCAGTCATGCTTCTGGTTTATTCAAACTTCACATGGAAAAAGAGCCGTGCTGTGTGACTGTGTTCATTTAAAGTGTTAGTTTAGTGGACAAACAATAGTGTGATGTTTTATCGGATGAAAGGGAAAGATCTTGGTGGGAACGAAGGATGGCGAGATCATCGAGGTGGGAGAGAAGAACGCCGCTTCAAACACCATGATAAACGGACACACGCAGGGACGCATCTGGGGTTTGGCCACACACCCCTCCAAAGACGTCTTCATTTCCGCCAGCGATGATGGAACCATCCGGATCTGGGACCTGGCTGATAAGGTGAGGGATTGTGGGTAATGGAGTCATCAACCAATCATCTAGGACACATTAATTTGATCAGAGAGATTATATTTCAGATAAATGTTGCTCTTTTGAATTTTCTGTTCATCAAAGAATCCTGAAAAAAAAATGATCACAGTTTCCACACAAATATGACACTGATAATCATCAAATCATCATATCAGAATGATTTCTGAAGATCATGTGACTGGAGTAATGATGCTGAAAATTCAGCTTTGATCACTGGATATAAATTACACTTTACAATATATTCACATAGAAATCTCATAAAAAACTTATTTTAAATTTTAATAATATTTCACAATTTTTGATCAAATAAGTGAGCAGAAGAGACTAAAAACATTCAAATCGTACTGACTTTTGAGTGGCAGTGTATATTATCTCTTAATACATTGTGAATTTGTTTTCTGTCTCCCAGAAACTGCTGAACAAAGTCAGTCTGGGTCATCCGGCGAAGTGCACGGCGTACAGTCCGAACGGTGAAATGGTGTCCATCGGGATGGAGAACGGAGAGTTCATCGTGCTGCTGGTGAATTCACTGACTGTATGGGGCAAAAAGAGAGACCGCAGCGTGGCCATCCAGGACATACGGTCAGAAACCTCACTGCATGTGAAATAAGAGTTTGATCAGTCCAACCAAACATTAAAAGTTAGGGATGCTCCGATGCATCTGCCAATAATCCGTATCAGCCGATAAAACCGATTATTTTCACTATCAGCCAATAATCAGGGCTGATTATATCCTGTCAATCAAAAGAGGACAGAAAAACGTGTCCGACTGTGAAGAAAAGTTTAAGGCTGTCAAACTTAACACTCTTTTTGACCCTATGAATCACCCGTAGTTCAGGTCAAGTTGAGTTTTTTTTCCCTGCACCAAACATTATTTGTAACGCCTCCCGTCCAATATCTTTGTGCTTGTTACATCTGATAAGAAACAAAGTTTCAGCTTTCAAATTCTGTCCATTTTATCACAAAAAATACAAATAATAAATAGCATTTCCCTCAGTTCGAGTGGCACTACTAGTTACTACTAGTTATAGCATGAAAAAACATGCATGAACATCAGAAAGTTTGCTGAAAAATACAGTACAACTTGCTGAAGTGTGTCATGTTTCGTGGAAAAACAGCGTGTGAACAATGTCATTTAATCTCAGGAAAGTTTCCAGCGTTCACAGTTCATTACTTATAAAAAAAACACTAGAGATGAGCTTAATTACTGTTAATGATATGTACGTGTTTATGAAAAGTTGTATACAAACATTTCAGCTTTTATTATTTGATTGTTATTACTATATCTGAAAATAAGTAGCAGTTGTATATGATAGTCTGATGTTAATTGTAACCTCTAATATGTACCAAATGAGAGGGTTTCCTGTGTTTAAGTTTAAGAAAATCAAACTATCGCGATCAGATGTTACTTTACTATCAGTGCATCTCTAATTAAAATACATGATCAAAAATATCAAGAAGAAAAATGACTTAAGATATTATGAGTTTTTGTTTAAAACAAGAAAAAATGGGGAACAAAATAAGGTTAACTTTATTTTACAGTGCCGTCGTTACATTGTAATTACTCAAATAAGTACAGATTACTATTAATTAACCCTTGTGCATTGTTCAAATTCACTACCCTGAAAACAGCCACGATTTTAACTGCTTTAAAAATGTATCAGATAAATATTTTTTTCAATTTTTTTTGCTTAAATCTATTAATCAACCTCAGTCCTGATCAAAACTACTAAATTTAAAAAAAAAAATGCAGGATTTTAACTCTTTAAAACGTTAAAATCTGATGCTGCACAAAAACTAACAACGCCTCAAAGCCAATGTTGTTTCTAATCTTTGACACGTTTTTTCCCAAATCAGTGACATCATTTATGATTTGGCAATTAAAGAGTTAAAATCCTGATTTTTTTTTTTAAAATTTAGTAGTTTTGATCAGGACTGAGGTTGATTAATAGATTTAAGCAAAAAAATTTGAAAAAAATATTTATCTGATACATTTTTAAAGCAGTTAAAATCATAACGAAAGGGTCGTGAATTTGCCCACAGAGTACTGTTGAGTTTTTGAACATTTTCAAAGCATTTTCCCAAAATATGTGTCAAAATAAGATTTGTCACCAAAAATCATTCCATTTGCTGAAACACGGAGAAAGTTACGGCCAAATTAAGACTCAAAAATTCCCCATAGTGGATGAAAACATCCCGAACAGCACAGAAGGGTTAACTATAGAGTTACAGTTTGGGTTTGGTTTAGGGTTCGTTACTTGAAATGATGCATTATTTACTATAGTAAGTACATGTAGTAACGTGCAATTACAGCACGGTAAAATAAAGTGTTACCCAAAATAAAATAATAGTTTATTTTTCTGAACACACTGACATATCAAGTCATTTTGCTTGATTTAAGACTATTTTAGATGTTTTAAACGTAACCAAGACAGCAAGAAAAGCATGTTGAATGGATGGGATCGTGACGTGTTTGTCTCACACAGGTTCAGTTCTGATAACCGGCTGCTGGCCGTCGGCTCGGTGGAGTGCGCGGTGGATTTCTACGATCTCACTCTGGGTCCGGCTCTCAATCGCATCGGCTATTGCAAAGATATTCCTGGCTTCGTGATCCAGCTGGACTTCTCTGCTGACAGCAAATACATCGAGGTACAAAAACGTGGTCATGATGTTGTAAAATTCACGATATGGCAGGTATACTTCCTAAATAAAGTGCATTAATGGAGGTCACGTGCGCAGGTCTCTACGGGCTCGTATAAGCGGCAGGTTCACGAGGTTCCCAGCGGAAAGATCGTCACAGAACAAGCCCTGATCGACAGGATCACCTGGGCCACGTGGACCAGGTGAGACACGGATCTCTACACAAACATATCCGCGGATGTTGATGCGTCAGAGGTAAACGCTCTCTCCTGTACAGTGTTCTGGGTGACGAGGTTTTGGGCATCTGGCCACGTAACGCGGAGAAAGCAGAT
Organism: Zacco platypus; assembly: GCA_038088235.1. Taxonomy (NCBI): domain Eukaryota; kingdom Metazoa; phylum Chordata; class Actinopteri; order Cypriniformes; family Xenocyprididae; genus Zacco; species Zacco platypus. The sequence goes on from CM076064.1 coordinate 1,409,560, forward strand.
GTGAACTGCGCCTCCGTTTCTCACGCCGGGCTGAACGTCGTCACCGGAGATGATTTTGGTCTCGTGAAGCTCTTCGACTTCCCCTGCTTGGAGAAATTTGTGAGTGAACCCCAGTCAAATTTATTCATAGACTTTAAGTGTAACCTCAGGGAGAACAGCTGATTTCCATACAGGACAGATTAAGTAATAAATGTTGTTTAATGGTGTTGTAATTGAGTTTATTTCCAGTAGCCATCGCTGTTCCTGCTGCCACCTTATTATTAACCATATTAAGTCAGAATATAAATCAGCATGAATCAGTTTTTTGTAATAATAAGGATGAATACAGTGTTCTTGACCATCTTTTTTATGCATTTATTTTTTGCATTTAATGTATTCATTAATGCATTTAGTGCATTTATTTTTGCATTTATTGATACATTTATTGATGCACTTTTTACACATTTAGTGCATTTATTGATACATTTATTTATGCATTTAGTGCATTTATTTTTGCATTTATTGATGTATTTATTGATGCACAACAATTATTGGGATTCAAGCGCTTTAAGGCCACAAGTGAAAAGGGTATCATGTTTTATTCAACAATCTCAATCATAGATGGATTTACAGGCAATTTACTGTAGAGAAAAAAATGCTTTTTTTTACAGCTATAGCGCCACCTATCTCTAGAAAAGTATAGAAATCGACACGCGAGGGAGAGAAAAGGGTTAGTTCGGCCAAAAATGATAATTCTGTCATTAATTAAAGTGACTTCATCGTTTGTTAATGCTTTATTCAAACGTATTTTTTTAAAATAATACTTTTTGTTTATTTATATTGGGTTTAATTAATTATTATTTCCAATAGGCTACTAATATTATATCATATTTATGTTTAATTCTTAATTTAAAAATATATATATATATATATACTTCTTCTAGTATACAGTCTTAGTGTTAATCTGTTTAAATCTGAGACTTTTACTAAGTGCGCCGTACGTTGAGATGTGACGTAGTTTGTGCTGCACTAGTGCCACCTAGAGGAATCACAAAAATCACACACACAAAAAAAACGTCAGACCCAAACAACACACTCACAGCTCTTACGGGTGATTATGAAGGAGCGTCTCAACAGGTAAATATAGGTCCATATTAGAAATACTATATGTGTCAACGCTATATTATTAACCCTTGAATGGATGATTTTACAGCATTTGAGATTCATACTAACGTTTTGCATTTGTTCACAGGCCAAACACAAACGATACTTCGGTCACTCCGCCCATGTGACCAACATCCGTTTCTCTTATGACGACAAATATGTGATAAGTGTAGGAGGCAACGACTGTAGGTGAGCTGACATCCGTCCGTCCGTCTGTCTGTCAGTGGGTCGGTCTGAACTCTTGTAACACATCTCCTCTGTCTCTCTCAGTGTGTTCGTGTGGAGATGTGTGTGATTCCCGGCCGACAGCGTCCGGATGCTGCACTGCACTGTTATGCTGCGTTTTACCCCTCTAGACCTGACGGAGCCTGACGCGAGAGGGATTTTTAACATTCTGTGAAGTGCAATGTTTACGCTCACATGTACTTAAAAAATATACACTCATAAATCATGCCAATATTTCAGAAATAAATGTATTTTTTGTTCGGATTCTGAAGTGCCTTGGAGACACAGTTTGCTGATCTTTGCCCCGAAATGTTCACATGATGCATATATGGTGCTAAATGGAATATGTCCACTTATTAGAGCTTTTTAAAATTATTTTAAAAAAACCATGCATTATGCAATTTTTCTTTTTTTCACCCCTTCTTTTTACATTTTGTACATAAATGTCAAATATATATATATATATCCTCTCATTAAATGCTCTTCCTGTTAAAAATATCCAAATACATGGGACTCAGGAGAAATTAAGTACTGTAATGTGTAGATGTTATATTTGACCTGTGCTATTTTTGTTAAAATATTTATTTTTTATGTACGTATTTTACGTATGAAGTATGCAAATTAGTCGGTCTTCGAACTGTTGCCGTATATGAATCTTGCAAAAAAAAAAAAATGTCCAAATATAAAAGTGATATGAAATGTACGTAGTATCATTGTGTGTAGATTGCGATGCACTGTTTGTAGCCAATCACGTGACAGCAGCTGTTTATCGTGTGCAGATATGGAGTTATATCTGTCGTTTGTATGTTCATGTTTTTTGTAATTTGTCTGATCAGAGGTCAGTCTAATTGAAAGATATATAATAATGCATGAATTGAAGTCTGTGTGATCGTTGGTCATGAATGAATACTGTTTTATAATTAAAGAGAACAATGTGCAAATTGAGTGTTTTTCCATCTTTCACCAGCAGAGGGCAGTGTGTCTGAGCCGTTTCTCTCATCCAAGTCTTATCTTATGAAATCATTTTTAAGTCAAAACATTTGGCAGACCGATTAAATAATGATAATATTGGATATAGTATAAATAAGCTGACTTAGTTGTGAGGCAGCATTGACTTTCATAGTACGGATGTGTATTTTTTTTCCTTCACCATTTTCCTGTAGGGGCTCCGTATTAATTTTGGACATTATATTTCCGCTAGTTATGGAAGCAGAATATCCCAAAATCTCAAATCCAGCAGGACATAAAATAAGAAAATGTTTTTGCCTTCAGCTTCTAGGCCTCAAGAAACCGTGGCTTTTTCTTCGGATATTTAATGCTAAATATTATTATTATTATTTAATAAATATCGGCAAATAAAAGAAAATATTACAGGGATTATTAATGAGAACAGCATTCCGGATCCCACCCACCTCAGTTCAGATCCACGGATGTGTCTGAACAAGATTGTGAGTCTTCACACAAACATTAAACACACACACTTCAACATGTCGTTTTGAATAAACATATAGTTTTACGTACATAACTGTTATGAAAAACCACTAGGAATGCAAGACAGCCATGATTGTGTAATAATAATCATCATGGCAGTATATCATTAGCGTTAACAGTATATAAAATGATTAACATTCCAGTCATGTTTTCTTGCCACACATTCAGAACTTACACACAGTAACATAAAGTCAATCATTTGCAATGTCCTTACAGTGTCTGGAGACACAAAATGTAGGAAAAATAAATAAATAAACAACACAAGAAAACCGAAATAAATAACTGTATAAATGCCCAAAAAATAATATAAATAATTATTTTAAAAATACCTCCCAAATAAAATAAATGTACAGAATAAATAAACAAATAAATTTAAAAAAAATATATCCTCCCTTCCAACTAAAAGAAATTAAATAATTCATTAAATAAAAATCCCTTCAATAAAATCGTTTCTGAATACATAAATAAATCCCCAAAAATCAAAAAAAAGAAAAAAATGAAATAAACAAATCGCTAAATACCCCCAAATAAAATAAATGTACTGAATAAAAATTAAATAAATAAACAATTGAACAAGAAATCCCCAAAAGTACCCTCCCCTAATAAAAATTATATTAAATAAATACCTAAAAATTGCATTTATCAAACGTGTGGACACACAGATTTGATCTTAGGGTACGTTTACACGACAACAATGTACTAAAAACATTTTTCACATACAGATGTCAACGTTGCCAAAACAATCCCGTTCGTGAAAACGACTAAAATCGCTGTATTGTGCTGCCAGGCCAGTAGATGGCGATGTCACTTTGTAAAGAAATGCTACGAGCCAAAGTATAGACTGTATATAGTATATACGGACAAACTATTGACTGAACACGTAACGCACATGCGTTTCAAACGGTGTTGCTAAGTCCGTGGGTTTCCCACGGAATTGGGCTACTTTATCACTGTTGCCGCGGGTTGTTTTTTATGGAGCCCCGGACATGAAATGCAGGAAAAAATAGTAGGTTAAATCATGCGCATGATTTACTAATTCCCCCCCTTGATTTACTAAAACGTTTACTGTTTCGCTCCCTCCATTTAATAAAACGTGCGAAAGATTTACTATTTCGTTCCCTCGATCTACTAAAACGTTTACTGTTTCGCTCCCTCCATTTAATAAAACGTTTACTGTTTCGCTCCCTCCATTTAATAAAACGTTTACTGTTTCGCTCCCTCCATTTAATAAAACGTTTACTGTTTCGTTCCCTCGATTTACTAAAACGTTTACTGTTTCGCTCCCTCCATTTAATAAAACGTGCGAAAGATTTACTATTTCGTTCCCTCGATTTACTAAAACGTTTACTGTTTCGCTCCCTCGATTTACTAAAACGTTTACTGTTTTGCTCCCTTGATTTACTAAAACGTGCACACGATATATTATTACTTTCCCTCCATTTATAAATCGAAAATCGTAAATTTAGTAAATTGGGGTAACGAATTAGTAAATCGTGCACAGGATTACATTTTTTTCTTTTATGTCCTGTGCGGGGCTCCGTAGTTTTTCATGTCCGCGGGTTGAAGCGACCACAAATAACATGATAATTAGCCCCTGGAATGTGAATTTTACCGGGGTAACTTCGCAAAAAATGCGGATTTTACTCCCGGAAACTCGATTTTTTTCCCAGAGGGAGCCCCTGAAATGTGGTTGGGCTAGTTTTAAGTAGCAATTGGGCGATTTTTGTTGTGCAAACCTGGCAACCCAGGTTTCATTGGTGATTTATATTTCACATCTCGACTTTCACGTTTTTATACGTACGTTCGTTTCTCAGAATCTCACACACATCTGAGAAATGATCGTAAGATGGGATGTGGGATTGGTTTCTTTTTAAATGAGGCGTCTGCGGGTCACTTGGGTTTAAAAATGCCACTCTGAACAGTGTTTGAGACGCAGCTTATGCATAAGTGCTGCCACATTAATGTTTCACAGACTTAAATATCACAAATCCAGCTCAGCCTCGTGCTAATGCGACTCACTGTATAATGTGTAAAATTAATGGCCCATTTAACAGTGTGTGAGAAACACAGAGTGATGGGAAAGAAATAAGGCGTGTTTCTTCACTGGTGTCAATAGCACTGACATGTTTTGCTCCAGGTCAGGGGTATTCTAGTTCAGTTATAATTAAAAATGTAAAATTTTCTTGCAGCTAAAGCGTCACTGTTTGAAATGGGTTCTGACGCACATCGAGTTTATCTTTGCACCCTTTCAATCTCTTTTTATGGATGTGAAACGAGTCTGAATCATATTTGTTATTCTCGCCTCGTTCCCCGCGAGTCGTCCTGGGACGTGGTTCTCATATGTTCTGAGCTCGGCTATCGATGTAGCTTAAAGGCGCTTTAATTAAAACTAGAGCACAAAGTATCATGACATCTGGCCTGAAATCTAACGCAACATTCGCTGCATTTACTGGCAATCAGTGTTTCACCGTACAGCCTCCCTGTGTCCTTAAAACACCATTAAATGACATCAAACACACACACACACACACACACAGCCCATGTGCCCACATCTCATTTTCTGAAGAAATAAAACCATACGACTGATGAAAACGTGTGAATGCAAACAAAAAGTGCAATAAAGTACCACATTTCTTGTTTATCTTTTATCATTTCTCATGCATTGTTCTGAAGGATGTTTGTGTGCGATCATTTGATGCATCAATCCCTGAAACTGAAGCACTTCTGCTGGAAAACTTAAAAAATAAACATGCAAGTACTGACAAAAATAAGTTGTAGGCCAGAAACACTCTCTAACAAACAAACTTCAGGGGTCAGTTGCATAAACAGCCATTATGTTAAGAAAATTTGCATTGATCTACGATTGAGTTACATTCAAGCTATTTCAAAGCATGAAGAATTTTTGTGTTTAACAGGAAAAAAAACAAGGAAACATGTCATTTTGGTGATCAAAGATGAGTTTTAGGGGATAAAATTATTGACTTCAGGGGGATTTTAAGAACTAGTTTGATCAACTTCAGCTGCACGTCATTTTTGATCTCATTTCAATTGATTAATTCATGCATTTTTTAAATACAACGTCCACATTTTAAGATTCAACGCGCGATGTCTTACTTTTAAGATCTTACTGATTTAAAAAATAAAAAAGTTACAACAGTTCGTCTTAAAGAAAAAAACTTGACATGAAAGGGAAACTCACCCTATTTTTTTTTCTAAATGCATATTATTGACGTTATTGCGAACGATTAATCCATGCACATATTTTATTTTTTAAATGCAACATCTCAAAATCCAAATAGCAACTGATTAAAAATAAGTTGTTTTTTTTTTTGTTTTCACTCTGATGTTATGGAAGCCCGTTCCCGCCACTGTTGAGAAAAAGAAATATTCCTTAAGTCATAATAATGAGAAACTTTCTCATAATTATGACTTAATATCTCATTATATTGAGAAACTTTCTCATAATAATGAGTTACAAAGTAATATTCTAAAAAAAAACAAATCTCGTAATAATGAGAAACATTCTCATAATAATGACTTAGTATCTCAAAATAATGACTTAGTATCTCAAAATAGTGAGAAACTTTCTCATAATAATGACTTAAAATCTCATAATAATGGCTTAGTATCTCAAAATAATGACTTAGTATCTCATAATAATGACTTAGTATCTCAAAATAATGACTTAGTATCTCATAATAATGACTTAGTATCTCAAAATAATGACTTAGTATCTCATAATAATGACTTAGTATCTCAAAATAATGACTTAGTATCTCATAATAATGACTTAGTATCTCATAATAATGACTTAAAATCTCATAATAATGGCTTAGTATCTCAAAATAATGACTTAGTATCTCATAATAATGACTTAGTATCTCAAAATAATGACTTAGTATCTCATAATAATGACTTAGTATCTCAAAATAGTGAGAAACTTTCTCATAATAATGACTTAGTATCTCATAATAATGACTTAGTATCTCAAAATAATGACTTAGTATCTCATAATAATGACTTAGTATCTCAAAATAATGACTTAGTATCTCATAATAATGACTTAGTATCTCATAATGATGACTTAGTATCTCATAATAATGACTTAGTATCTCATAATAATGACTCAACATCTCATAATAATGACTTAGTATCTCAAAATAATGACTTAGTATCTCATAATAATGACTTAACATCTCATAATGATGACTTAGTATCTCATAATAATGACTTAGTATCTCATAATAATGACTTAGTATCTCAAAATAATGACTTAGTATCTCAAAATAATGACTTAACATCTCAAAATAATGACTTAGTATCTCAAAATAACGAATAATTATTATGAGATACTAAGTCATTATCATGAGAACGTTTCTCGTTATTACGAGATTTATTTTTTCAGAATAGTATTACTTTGTAACTCATTATTATGAGAAAGTTTCTCATTATTATGACTTACGGAATATTTCTTTTTCTCAACAGTGGCGGGAACGGGCTTCCATATGATGTAAATCACGTTATGAAAAAATCAATTTCTTAGCAACTGGTGTGAAATTGGGTTTGTGTGGGTAAAAATGTATTTTTCCATGTACTGTACATACAGTAGAGTGTGTTTTAGCCTCAACGGTGCAACGGAAAAACACTGTTGATTTAAAAGAGTCAGAGCGAGTGTGGATAATACATAGGCCTACTATAGGTTAAACAAATGGAAAAAAAAAAATATATATAACAAAGAGTGCACATTGACCCCTTTAAAAACATCAAAAAATTCTGGAAAACCCCTGAAAAGTGCTTTACAAACTATCCGTTGATTGTAATGGTGATGTTCCTCCTGTTAAACGGTAAACTCTCATACTGTAGATGCCCTGAGGGACTGAAGAGTGACAAACCGCCCACCGCTTATCCAGAATCCTGTTCAGCAGAACCGACTCCTCGCGGGGCGTCGCCTCACGAAACCTCCTGAAAACACACCAGAGAAAGTTTACTAAAGGTGACGCTCACGCCTGCTGTACAAACCAGTTTAAACACAAAAGCGATTCAGAGGCTCAGACACGTTTAGATAATGCGTGCCATTCTTGTCACTTTTGTTGCTTTCAGGGAGTAAATTTGTTCAAAGTTTACTCAGTTAGAGCTGAAAATAGAAGGATTTTGTGCCTAAGGGGTTCTTATAAACACATTATGAAACAGCATTTTTAGCTATTATTCTATTTTATCCAATTCTACGGGCTATTCTTTGTGTTTTTAAAGTTTATTACGTACATGCAATTCAGAAACTCAAAGAAATCAAACACCCTGATTTTGTGCAGAGACATTGTGTCGCAACACTCTCGTGGCCTGCAGCTCGAACGAGAACAACATAATTACAGTGAGTGTTTGTTCGAGAGCTGTTTGCTCGAGTGAATCAAATCGTTGCTGAATCAGATCCAGATATTTGTGGCTCGTTTCTGGTTTGTGGTTGTGGGTGGTGCAGGTGAGATTGTTGTGAAACTACATCCACAAATCATTATTAACTGTGTAAACTCATAAAACCTATTGTGACATATATCTGACACTTCTCGAACGAGAACAAATGTAGGGCGGGGCTTGATTTTGTCCGTTGGGAATTCGAATGGTGGTGGTTTGCTATTGGTGGATCTCATGTGAGTGACAGGTTGCCCCGCCCTCTTCAGAGAAGAGCGGGAGGGGAAGATATTCTGATTCAAGATTACAAGGAGCAATTAAAAAAATAATGACGTGCGCACACGTTTTTCTACTTTTCCTTTGTTTTTCTATTTAAACGCGTTAGACGGTCGCGTGCGGGGCATCGGCGTCAGCGCTTGACGGAGGGCGTGTCTGAAATTTAGCGATAGTGACAACAGCCAATCACATTGCGTGAACGCAGTCGAGTGCTCTAGGGTATTTGCATAAGGCGATCTGATTGGCTGACGCCTGCATTGGCACTTGAAATTAGTATCTCAAAATAATGACTTAACATCTCATAATAATGACTTAACATCTCATAATAATGACTTAGTATCTCATAATAATGACTTAACATCTCATAATAATGACTTAGTATCTCATAATAATGACTTAGTATCTCATAATAATGACTTAGTATCTCATAATAATGACTTAACATCTCATAATAATGACTTAACATCTCATAATAATGACTTAGTATCTCATAATAATGACTTAGTATCTCAAAATAATGACTTAGTATTTCAAAATAATGACTTAACATCTCATAATGACTTAGTATCTCATAATAATGACTTAGTATCTCATAATAATGACTTAGTATCTCAAAATAATGACTTAGTATTTCAAAATAATGACAACATCTCATAATGACTTAGTATCTCATAATAATGACTTAGTATCTCATAATAATGACTTAGTATCTCATAATAATGACTTAGTATCTCAAAATAATGACAACATCTCATAATAATGACTTAGTATCTCATAATAATGACTTAGTATCTCATAATAATGACTTAGTATCTCATAATAATGACTTAGTATCTCATAATAATGACTTAACATCTCATAATAATGACTTAGTATCTCATAATAATGACTTAGTATCTCAAAATAATGACTTAGTATTTCAAAATAATGACAACATCTCATAATGACTTAGTATCTCATAATAATGACTTAGTATCTCATAATAATGACTTAGTATCTCATAATAATGACTTAGTATCTCATAATAATGACTTAGTATCTCATAATAATGACTTAACATCTCATAATAATGACTTAACATCTCATAATAATGACTTAACATCTCATAATAATGACTTAGTATCTCAAAATAATGACTTAGTATCTCATAATAATGACTTAGTATCTCAAAATAATGACTTAGTATCTCATAATAATGACTTAACATCTCATAATAATGACTTAGTATCTCATAATAATGACTTAGTATCTCATAATAATGACTTAACATCTCATAATAATGACTTAACATCTCATAATAATGACTTAACATCTCATAATAATGACTTAGTATCTCAAAATAATGACTTAGTATCTCATAATAATGACTTAGTATCTCAAAATAATGACTTAGTATCTCATAATAATGACTTAACATCTCATAATAATGACTTAGTATCTCAAAATAATGACTTAACATCTCATAATAATGACTTAGTATCTCAAGTATCAAGTATCCAGCGCTTGACGGAGGGCGTGTCTGAAACTTGGCGATAGAGACTTTGTTGACGCGCTTCAACGGTCATCAATATGATATATTTAAAAAAAAAAAAAATAATAAAAAATGTATGTAAATTTATAACACTACACATTGTATTATATTACCATTGCATCAAATTACAAAAAAAATTGCAGCGCCTCACACGCAAGCGTTTATAAGACGCCGTCTCAAGTTAAAAGAATTTCAACGTTTACACGCAGCGCCGCTCATCAGTTCCGAAACTGTGGACCAATCAGAAGAACTCGGGGGCGGGGCAAGCATTACGAGCTCGTTTACAGTAGCAAGTTGGCATGGCAACTGTTTTATTTGACGGCGACATGGCAGAAAAGGCCATAGCAGTGCGCTTATTTCCTTTTTCCATGTCAAAAATAGAATCTATTCCACTGTTTGCTTATTTCTGTTATTGCATCACGTCAAAAAAGCGCGACTCGAGACCACCGAGCGTTTTAGACAAAGACGGCCCCCCGGTGGGCCGTAGCGGTATTGCAGGGGGGGCCGTAGCTAGTCCAAATCAATATATTAAATGAATTAAAATATTCCAATTGTTCTAAAATTAGATTTTTTTTTTTTTTTGAAAGTACGTAAGATTTGTGTTATGGATTTAAATATATTTGTAAAGAATGTTTAGTTCTCATAATTCACATTAAATGTATTTGTAGGTATATATTTTTTAACGGCGGGGTCGCAATGTTTTTGGGAGGCCTTATATCCCTCTTAAGTTTGCCTTAGACTACAATAAACACTGGAATATTCCATATACAAAAATACCAACAGTCCATTTAGATTTCATGATGGCTATTATAATGTAATATCTTTTACCACCTACAAAACACGTCAACGGTTCGTGTCGACGTGAAACATCATGCGATGCGAAGTCTTCCGTGGGATTGTGTGTAATCAGAGTTAAAGCTCAGTGTGGCGGCGTGTCGTTTCTCTGTCAGATGGACAGTATGTTCTCAATCACCGCCGGCATCTGTTGATGTGGTTAAAAACGCTCAGATTAAGAGAAGTTGATTTGGTGAAGATGGTTCATCCTGTACAGTCAGCTTCTTCTTCTTCAACACTAATCCTCACATTATCACTCATGTGATGCTCTGGGATGAAATAAGTGTTTAGTTCTATAGGAAATTCTTCAGCAAGTGCGGCAGAGACAAAGAAAGAGAGTCATATTTACTCGCATATCAGCTTGTGAGTTTTATGTAAATGGAGGGTTAATGTAATCTCAGCCGCAAGGCGGTAAAAGCGTACTTCTGCTTCATTTCCACTCGCAACTTATTATTTTGCTCCTGCAGAATTGATCTACTCACACATATCTGCCTTTTCAATAGGGTCGTATGCGATGTTGTGTTGATACTGATCTGAGAACGTAATGAGAAACTTTTTACTCTCCAAGGAACCATTACTTTAACCCTCAAAAAAGCATATGTCACATGACATTTATGATTAATAATTTAGCAGCTGCTTTTCCAGTGACTCACAAATGAGGAAAAGCACAAGCAATTTTTACAGCAAGAGTTCTCTTAACCACAAAATAAATAATCATTCAGGATAAAGCTATACATATATACATCAATAAACATGATTTGACTTGCAAATCAGTCGTTTCCAGACCGCCCTCGTCCCTCTGCGTCAACGCTGATTGGTCGCGCCCGACCTCATTAGCATGCGGTGGGCGTGTCCACAGCGTATCAGTCAGATGAATGAGTAGAGCGCGTCAGTCGCGCATCGGGCAGCGAGTGAGAACTCAGCCGCTCACCGGCGCTCAGAATGCGGCTGCTACTGTGAACTCTTCCCGCTCCCGTTCCCTGTGACGCCAACACTGAACGGGAAACATGTGGAACACTAAAAGAGGATCCTGCCTTCGCAGCAAAGGAGAGTTATGGGTAAGTTTCTTACATTTATGGAAAACTGATTTGTCATGACAATAAAATGTCTGTACTTTTTTTTTTTAGTAATATCTTTAATCCAAGATTTTTATATAATCCAAATCCATCCTAATACTTATATATATATATATATATATATATATATATATATATATATGAATCAAAGGATGGATGGATTTTACACTAATTGAATTCTATTATATATATATATATATATATATATATATATATATATATATATATATATATATATATAGCCTATATATACCCCTTATAATTGTTCTTTTAACATTCATAGTTTGTCAAAAAAAACATTTGTTATAGTTAAAACTTTACCACCGTTATAACCAAATATATTAAACTAAAAGAAAGATTCTAGAAGCATAATACACTGTTAGAAAGAGGTTTATATATTAATATTTTACTGTAGTAAAACAACTAAATGAATGGGTAAATAAATGGGTAAATAATTTGTCATATTAGTAAGGGTTGATGTAGATTTAGTCCAACCATCTCCACATCTAAACTGTGCTTCATGTATGATTTATCTTATTTTTATGCATATTTTCCATTTGATTAAAGTATGATTTTTTTTACTTATACTTCTGTTGCTTCCTATTAAAATAGTTTTTGTTGTTTATTTTCAGGGTTTGTTTATTTTCTTCTTGTACACCAGTCCTCTCTCCTGCTCGTCAAATTTCAGCCACCTCATCTATAAGATAAAGGAAGGATTACCTAAAGGGACACTCATAGGGGCTATCGGTGCGGACTTAAACTTGGATCTTTCCAGCGATCCCCCTCGCTCGTTTAATCTGGAGCTAAAGACGGCCGGACAGCAGTACGTGAGTCTGAACAACACGACAGGGGAGCTCCTCACATCTGCCGTGGAGATCGACAGAGAGGCTCTGTGCGCCGAGTCTCACGAGGGCCAGGGCTGCGCGATCTTTCTGGACGTGATAATCCTTCCTCAGCAGTACTTTCAGCTGGTTAAGATTAAGATCATCATCGAGGATGTCAATGACAACCGTCCGCACTTCCCCGTCAACGAAATCACGATGTTCGTGCCGGAGAACGCGCCCGTTAACGCCAGGTTCGCTGTGGAGCAATCGGCGGTGGATGCCGACATCGGGATTCACGGCGTCCAGACGTACTGGCTCGTCAACGACTATGGGGTTTTCACGTTAGACGTGGAGGAGAACGAAGGGGGAGAACTGACGCCCTTTCTCATCATTATCGAGTATCTTGATAGGGAGACTCAAGCGGAGTACGTGACTGAGATTATAGCGGAGGACGGAGGCTCTCCGCCGCTTCTGGGCACCGCCACTCTGACGATCATCATCACGGACATCAACGACAACTGCCCCAAGTTTACAGAGTCGCAAGTGAACGTTACCCTTTATGGAAACGCCACAAAGGGCATGCAGTTGGCTCGTCTACAAGCCTACGACCCGGACGAGGGGGCCAACGCCTTGATCACGTACACCTTCAGCGAACGGGTCACCCAAGAAACCAGAAACCTGTTTCATTTGGATACCACCACAGGAGTTCTTAAACTAGCGGGGAAGATAGACAACAACACCGGGAAGCTCTACAAACTAACCGTACTGGCCAACGGGCCGACTTGTATTCCGGAAGTTGCGACGGTTACCGTTCACGTCATCAAACAGCTCTCCGGCCCTCCGGCGGTCATACCGCGCTACATCGCGTCTGAGAAGGACGGCGTTGTGAGTCTCAGCGAATCAGAGCCGCCGTTTTCACCCATTGCGTTTTTTACCATCAAAAACACTGAGCCACAACAGAAGATAGAGTGTCTTCTTGAAGGTACGGGTCCGTTTAGGCTCGTACCGTATGAGCGCTTCAAAAACGAGTTCCTGCTTGAGACCACCGAATTACTGGATTATGAGCAGCAACAGGATTATGAAATGGTTGTTGTGGTCCGTAATGCTCATGGATTAGTAGTTAATACCGTAGTGAAGGTACACGTGTTGGACGTCAACGACAATGCTCCGGTTTTCAAGCAGTCATTCATTGACGTCACAGTGGAGGAGAACAACCCACCGAACACGTTCCTCGCTCAGCTTCAGGCGACCGACGCGGACAGTGAAAGCAGAGGTCAGGTTTATTACCTCCTCGGTGCCGACGCTCCCACCATTTTTAACTTGGATCGGTCGACCGGGGTGTTGACGGTGTCCACGTCTCTTGACCGCGAGGAAAAGGAGACGTACCGCTTCATGGTGCGGGCCGTAGACCGCGGGACGCCGAGAAAGGAGTCGATCGCCACCGTGATTATCACCGTGCGAGATCGCAATGACAACAGCCCTCGCTTCATCAACAAGGACTTCACTTTCTTTGTGCCGGAGAACTTTCCGGGATTCGGGGAGATCGGCGTGCTCACGGTCACGGACGCGGATGCCGGAGAGAACGGCTGGGTGGCTTTGTCCATCCTCAACGGGAGCGACATCTTCGTAATCGACACCGGGCGAGGAGCGTTGCGGGCCAAGACCCCTCTGGATCGGGAGCAGCAGGGGACGTACTTTGTCTGGATCGAGGCTATCGACGGAGGCGAACCGGCTCTTTCTTGTATCACAATGGTGACCGTTCTCCTCCTAGATGTCAACGACAACCCTCCGACTGTTCTTTTCCCCCAGTCCAACCAGTCGTACATGCTGGTGCTTCCCAACACGCTTCCGGGAACGTCTATAACGGAGGTCTACGCGGTGGACCGGGACACGGGTATGAACGCCGTTATTGCTTACAGCATCATCAAAAGGACAGACGGCGAACCGGGATCGTTTGACATCGACCCGTACACGGGAAACATCACCTTGAGGAAAGCCCTGAACAATCGAGGCCTCTACAGTTTGTGGGTCAAAGTCAGGGATCACGGTCAACCAGAACTCTACTCTACTGTACTGGTCAATCTGTTTGTGAACGAAACGGTCAGCAACGAGACTCTCGTTCAGAGCTTGTTGCCCAGAGTGGTCGATCTTGACCACGGCGAGGATCCTCCGATTAAGGAAGGGAGGGAGGGTGATCGAGTGCCAAATCCGTGCGCCGAGTTGCAAGTGGTGTTGCTCGCGCTTACGACTACTTGCCTCGGACTGTTTCTGACCGTTGTGTCGTTGGTGACGTTCATTTGTTGCAAGAAAAGGAAGCCGAAAAAAAAGAGGTTAGACATCGAGATTCCTTTAAAACTCAACCATGAAATGGTGGACAAGAACCCAATGGAGATTTCAAACATATGACACTTGCCTGCTCAGCAAAAGACTGCTTGTACTGCCCAAATGAATCTGTTTACAATGTGTTTTGTGCATCTTAATATCTCTTAAGTATTGTATATATTGTGCACACAGTACGTTTTATAACTATGATGAAATCTATATATATATATATATACTGACAAGATCGCTGCAAAATATGAAGATTTTGCTATTTGCATTCGCTGCCCAACATGCTTTTAATGTCTCTTACAATGGTGCCCTCAGCAGTGTGTTGTGTCAAATTGTCAAACCTCTTTTATATGCCTGTCTTTGAAGCCCAATGCAGTTATCCACAGGAACATCGCTCTCCCTATGGAAAACTGTTCCCGTTCAGATGTAATGCTCCTCATGTTTGTCATCACCCTTCCAAAAGAGATGAGAAATCAATTTCTCAGTGATTAACAGAAGTCGTTTGTGTTTTCTAGGGATGCACCGATATGACAATTTTTGCAGATACCGCTAACCGATAATTCTTTACATTTGAAAGCCGATAACCGATATATTGGCTATATATATTACAAAAACAAAAGTCTCATCATTAAAAGCCATGCACACAATTATAATGTTCTCACAGGGCTGGGTGAGTTACTTTTAAAATGTATTTCACTACAGATTACAAAATACATGCTTTAAAAAGTCATTTGTATCGTATTTTGTTACATTACTCAAGTTTAGTAACTTAATCTAAATACTTTAGAATACTTTGGAATACTAATAAGTGTGAAACAAACACAAAAAAGGTCATTTCAAGTTTTTATCTCACAATTCTGACTTTTTCCTTCAGAATTGTGTGATATAAAGTTGCAATATTGAGAAAAGTCAGAATTATGAGATATAAACTCACAATATTGAGAAAAGTCAGAATTATGAGATATAAACTCGCAATATTGAGAAAAGTCAGAATTATGAGATTTAAACTCACAATATTGAGAAAAGTCAGAATTATGAGATATAAACTCACAATATTGAGAAAAGTCAGAATTATGAGATATAAACTCACATACTAAATTCACAATTGCAAGAAAAAAAGTCAGTATTGCAAGTTTATATCTCCCAATTCTGACTTTATAACTTGCAATTGTGAGTTTAAATCTCGCAATTCTGAGGAAAAAAAAAGTCAGAATTCTGAAATACAAACTCACAATTTTGATGGAAAAAAACAAATTGTGAGAAAAAGTTGCAGTGACGAGTGAATTATACAATGACTCACAAAACATGAAAACAGTGGAAAACATGAATCTTAACTCTTTTTCAGACGGTCAGAGTCAGAGAATCACCAATCGCTGTTTAAATGACATTAAAACTCAAAGTAATCACTTTGGTAATCTAAAACACTTTTCAGATGTAACTGTAATCTGATTACCACCCATTTAAAATGAAATACAGTTACTCAAATTTTGTATTTTAAATACGTCACTAAGTGACTTGTGTTTCATATTTGTGTTCTCAGACTTGCGCTGCATGTTGTACTCAACTGCATTTCCTTTTTCAAGCGACTCCAATCATATTTCAAGCAATTCAAAACCATCACGGTGAACCGTGTGCATCTGAAATGTCTCAGCTGAAGGAAATAATCCATTATTTATCGTGTTTAACATATCGGGCAAATAACATATATTGGCCGATACGTATATCCGTGCATCCCTAGTGTTTTCCGTAGGATACTAGACTGGCGTGTGCAATGAATCTCAAACTGGTTTGTTCGGATCTATTTGTGATGAATTTTCAGCGTCTGTGGACTCGACTCAAAACCTTTTGCTACATTTCTCCGATCTTGTTTCTCTGATGTGCAAGCGAAGAATTGGTGAACATTAAAGTGCTTTATTTTCTTACTAATATCTTGGATGTGATGTTCTTTCACGCATTAGCGACTAAACCGGTATTATGACTCAGCGGTAACTGCTCAAAAAAAACATTTAAGCGTCAATAGACACTGTCAATTTGTCAAGATATTGTTCTTGGGAATCTAAACCATTACAAGAATTCCAAAAACCAGCTTTCAGTGTTTGGTTAGATCACTGTTTACAACTCGAAGGCTTGAAATGCACACACACACGGTCTTGTGGTTTTCTTTGGAAGAGATAAAATCCAAATTTGTTATCAAGAAAACGTTTCATTGGAAACCAAACTGCGAACTTGTTTACACTGACTAACAAAATTCTGCTGTTGGCAAAAACAAGGAGATATTTGATAGAGAGCTGAGAAATGTCACTTATAGATAGAATTACACTAAGAGCTCTTTTTATTGTGGCGTCTTGTTTAATCGACCTCTTTGTGTCGGACCAATGGGATGTTTTCCTCCAGCGTCCCGACCCATCGCAGGGGTCAGATCGGGAGTGTGTGTTTAGCTAGTCATCGCTCGTGCAACTCCATTCAGCTCTCCGAAACAGACATGGCCACTCGCCACTTCTATTATTCCCAAAACCAGTCCGGTTTCATTTTTCCCTTTCTCTCTCTGGAACGCACTGAAACGCTCACAATGGAAAGCAGTCATTTAAAACCACAAGAAGCCGGAGGACAGATAATGTATCGAGGCTTTGCGGTGCATAGGTTGCGAGCAGGGCCTGTCACCTGGGGTCAGGTTCAGCGCTTAAGCCGCTTACTTCACCAGCAACATGTGTTCGCAAACCAGCGGGAGACAGAAATCCACCAGCCAGGACATTTTCAAGAACAATGCAGCACTTTATTAAATGCGTATAAACTGGGGGTGTTGGCGATGACAAGGTCGTGGGTTTGATTCCAGGGATGTTTATGTAACACATTAAAGATAAAAGCATTTGGGAAATGAATGGATGCAAATGCATTACATTCACTGGGAAAATGTTAAAACAATTTTCGCTATTTAGAAATTGCTTGATTTTTTTTTTTTTTTTTTGTCTATAAAAATTCTCGGCATTCTTAAATCACTTGACTTTAAATGACTTCTTGTTTTGAGAAACATGTTTTAAAAATGGAGTGAGTTCATGTTAAAAACAAGAACAAATATCCACCAGTGGGGTCAGAAAAATGATTTAGTTTTATCTGTGAATTACGTTGATTTTTTCTGACAGCATTGGCTGATATTTGTTCTTGTTCTTGTTGTTGTTTGTTTTTTTTTTGTTTTTTTAGACATCCAGACTTAAATTAAATCTCAATTAAATGTATCTTGATTTAAGAATGCTTAGATATTTGTACTGGAAAACAAGACAAAAATACTTTGGATTAAAAAAAAAAAAAGAAGTGAGTTTATGTAGAAAAATAACTTTAATCTGTGATTTGAGTTGATTTTTCTGACCCCATCGACGTAGTTTTAAGCATAAACTCGTTCATTTTCATAATTTATCTATTAAAAATCTTGATTTAAGAAAGCTTAGAGGTGCTGGAAAACAAAAATACTTTCTGCAGTGTGAATTGACATGAAATAAGAAACTGAAACTATAATTACCTTTATAACCAAACCGTTCGTGACCAGAAATCCTTCATTTTTAATGAGAGTTAATTAATTGAGGTGACTGGAGTGCGAGCAACTATTGGCTCATTTGCATAAAGTTAAACATTATTGCACCACCAAAGCAGTTTGACATCAAATCTGATTACTCAAATTCAAAGTGGACTTCTCTCAACGCAATATTTGATGACTGAATGGGTTCAAAGTCATATAAACAGTATAAAGAGCATGTTAAAGTTCACTCCTGTTGTCATTGCAGATCTTTAGCGTGTCGTCAGGCGTAACTTTTACATTCACATTCACGCAGACGCTTTTATCCAAAGCGAATCCCGTTGCGTTCGAGGTATACATTCGATCTGTCGATGCATTCCCAGGGATTCGAACCTATGATCTAAGTCTCTAGATCATGCATCGTTTTTTTTTATGAAGTTGTTGGGTTAGATTAGTAACAGCGCATGCACTGATTTGATGTTCGCAGCACAAACTGAACTTTAACCCTCATGCGCTGTTGGATTTCTGTGGACACTCATTATGGAGCGGGTCAAATTGACGCTAATTGGATTCAATACAATTCCTCAAAAATCAACAAAGATTCAGGTACAAACTGTAAACTTTTAATATAAATATTTGTCAAATATTCCAAAATATATATATATATATATATATATATATATATCTGAAGATATGATTTAATTAAAATGTTTTTAAACATTTTTTAAAATGGTTTTGTTTTGAAAATTGTCAAAACAAAAAAATAAAAAATAAACAGTAAATTTTTTAAATACAATAAATACATTTTTTTTATTTTTTTTTTATTTTTATTTTTTTCTTAGAACATCATAACTGAACGGGTCAAATTGACCCGGAACAGAACTCAAGGGTTAAAAGCGTTGGAGGTTTGTTCGAATCACTAACCCTGAATTATGAGCGATAACAACGATGCTTTATTCAGCGAACACCACTGTGCTGATTCAGCGAAATTTGTCCTCACATTCACACAAAAAAAATATTCAGTAATACTGTATAAGCACACTAAACTTATTACGCACGACACATTTTTCTGTTATTCAGTGCGTTCGCTATGACGGGGTACGGTCGGGTCACATTTAATCTGAGCTTGATTACTCATGTCACTCTATAAGAACGTGTGCATGTTCTCACTCCTCCGGCACACAATCGGCTTTCCTCTGCGCTTTCCCACCTGGCCAGACGATTGTGTGCGTCTCACGGCCCCAGACGGCCCTCCGCATCTGCTCGACGGCGACCAACACAAACAGAACATTAGCCTGGAGACGAACGGCCTGATTGCGCTCATGATGGAGGACCTGCGAGAGACGCACAACAAACAGCCTCTGATTAATAAAATACACGTTATTCCCGTCCCGCTCCAGCTCTCCCTCTGATTGCTGCTTGAAATGTGATGTGCGGCGACCAAGGAAAGGCTGTTCAAATTTAATTCAGGTTCTCTTGGGCTTGTTGTGTTTAAAGTAAGTGTTTATCATGTTTCCTGTTGAAAATGGCGTGCTATCTTTTCAATGTATGTGCTTCCCGTAAAAACATGACCAGCATGTTTCTGAGGAGGCTTGACACGGTTTACCATTCCACACGATAACACGATAACCATCTACTTTGCAGATGAAAGGTGATTCAAATTGACTCATTGACTCTGAATCACAAGCACGGCCACAGATTTTCTTTACAGATTGTGAGGTGCGACGGGTCTGCCACAATCCAAAACACAGTCAAATGAGTCTTCAGCCCAAAGACCAAACAAAAACAGCCCAAAATCAGACAAATGACCCGATCCCAAACATCAAAACTCATTCACTCAATTAACCCTTGAGTTCTGTTTCGGGTCAATTTGACCCGTTTAGATTTTCTAGTACTGTTTTTTTTCTTGATATTTTGTGACTTTTTCTCATTTATCATCATGCAAAGTTTCAACATGCTGGTGTTTTTTTGACATATACAAACAAAATCACTGTTACGTTCGTGATGTTCGCCGGGTCAATTTGACCCGCATATTTTAACGCTCTAAAGCAACTGACCCAAAATAATAACATTTCTTGGTTATATTTTGTTATTTAATTTTTTTACTATCTTATGAAGCTAAAAAATTAGGTTTTCCACACTTATTTCAATACAGAAACATGTTTTAACCAGCAGCATGTGTGTGAAGTTCTGATCCAGATAACACACACTTGCTCATCATGTCAGAAGAAACTTGACTTTATGAAATGAGTTTACAAAACAGCCAACTTAGGAAAAGTACATATTTTCATTATTCAGCTACATTTAATTGTTCAGTTTATGATGTTCTAAGAAAAAGAAAAAAAAGTTAAAAAAAATTATTTATAGTATTTAAAAATCCACTGTTTATTTTCACATTTTGTCAAAACAAAACAGTTTTAAAAAATGGTTAAAAAACATTTTCATTAAATCATATCTTCAGATATATATTTTTTGGAATGTTTGACGAATGTTGATATTAAAAGTTTACAGTTTGTACGTGAATCTTTGTTGTTTTTCATCGTGTGATTTTTGAGGAATTGTATTGAATCCAATTAGGGTCAATTTGACCCGCTCCATAACGAGTGAACACAGAAATCCAACAGCGCATGAGGGTTAATAAATTGTATATAATACTCAAGGTTCACATTTCTAGTAATTGTGGGATTAATTCTCATAATGTATTTTCAGAAAGTTCGGGAATATTTTTCCACTCCTCAAATGTGTCTCTACTGAAACACAATAACACATCATTTAATAAGAAGAGTTACATTGATGCATTAAGATTCTGCCTTGTAAATATAGTTTTTGCTATTTTTAAAAAAAAGTTTTCATATTTACAATATTAACAATAGTTCAAGTGTAATTTATGAGATTTGCTGTATTTTGAATTCAATTTTTCTTCGTAAAAGGCATAAAGTTTATCATACCAATTTCAAAATAAAAAAAAGTCATTAGTTTGAATAAATATTGAAGCAAACACTATAAAAACATCTTAGTTGATCATTCAATATACTTTATTTTTGACAAAACATCCATGTTTCGGTCGTGATGCACATTCTCGGTAGTGACAGTAATATGACAGAATTTTAACTCGCATTCTAAAACATATTAAAGTACTAATGATTTACATGACTAACAACATATTAAAATGTTGTTTATTTTCCCCAAATAAACTTCCAAAACAATGATGACATGTTGCGGTAGTGACAATTTTAGATACGTTTGAGCCTAGCTAAAAGATGCTAATCAGCACATGGTTAGCTAACACAGTTCTGAACAGTTTTACACAGAAAAAAACTACATTTTATGGAATAACACTCATAAAACGATGATCTCACAACCGAAACTTCACCACGTTTCAGTCGTGACTGTTGCGGTAGTGACAATTTTAGATAGTTTTGAGCCTAGCTCAAAGATGCTAATCAGCACATGGTTAGCTAACACAGTTCTGAACAGTTTTACACAGAAAAAAAGCTAAATTTTATGGAATAACACTCATAAAACGATGATGTCACAACCTAAACTTCACACGTTTCAGTCGTGATTGTTGCGGTAGTGACAATTTTGGATACTTTTGAGCCTAGCTTAAAGATGCTAATCAGCACATGGTTAGCAAACACAGTTCTGAACAGTTTTACACAGAAAAAGATCAATTTTATGGAATAACACTCATAAAACGATGATGTCACAACCTAAACTTCACACGTTTCAGTCGTGATTGTTGCGGTAGTGACAATTTTAGATACTTTTGAGCCTAGCTTAAAGATGCTAATCAGCACATGGTTAGCAAACACAGTTCTGAACAGTTTTACACAGAAAAAACTACATTTTATGGAATAACACTCATAAAACGATGATGTCACAACCGAAACTTCACCACATTTCAGTCGTGATTGTTACGGTAGTGACAATTTTAGATACTTTTGAGCCTAGCTTAAAGATGCTAATCAGCACATGGTTAGCTAACACAGTTCTGAACAGTTTTACACAGAATAAAAAACAAAATTTTATGGAATAACACTCATAAAACGATGATGTCACAACCTAAACTTTACACGTTTCAGTCGTGATTGTTGCGGTAGTGACAATTTTAGATACTTTTGAGCCTAGCTTAAAGATGCTAATCAGCACATGGTTAGCTAACACAGTTCTGAACAGTTTTACACAGAATAAAAAACAAAATTTTATGGAATAACACTCATAAAACGATGATGTCACAACCTAAACTTTACACGTTTCAGTCGTGATTGTTGCAGTAGTGACAATTTTAGATACTTTTGAGCCTAGCTCAAAGATGCTAATCAGCACATGGTTAGCTAACACAGTTCTGAACAGTTTTACACATAAAAAGCTAAATTTTATGGAATAACACTCATAAAACGATGATCTCACAACCTAAACTTCACACGTTTCAGTCGTGATTGTTGCGGTAGTGACAATTTTAGATACTTTTAAGCCTAGCTCAAGATGCTAATCAGCACATGGTTAGCAAACACAGTTCTGAACAGCTGAACACAGAAAAAAACTACATTTTATGGAATAACACTCATAAAACGATGATGTCACAACCGAAACTTCACATGTTTCAGTCGTGATTGTTGCGGTAGTGACAATTTTGGATACTTTTTAGCCTAGCTCAAAGATGCTAATCAGCACATGGTTAGCAAACACAGTTCTGAACAGCTGAACACAGAAAAAAGCTAAATTTTATGGAATAACACTCATAAAACGATGATGTCACAACCTAAACTTCACCACGTTTCAGTCGTGATTGTTGCGGTAGTGACAATTTTGGATACTTTTTAGCCTAGCTCAAAGATGCTAATCAGCACATGGTTAGCTAACACAGTTCTGAACAGTTTTACACAGAATAAAAAACTAAATTTTATGGAATAACACTCATAAAACGATGATGTCACAACCTAAACTTCACACGTTTCAGTCGTGATTGTTGCGGTAGTGACAATTTTGGATACTTTTGAGCCTAGCTTAAAGATGCTAATCAGCACATGGTTAGCAAACACAGTTCTGAACAGTTTTACACACAACTGAACGTAGTGACATGAAAATGTGGGATTTCATGATTTAAAAATAAAATATATTTACTTCACTTTTAATTTTTTTTTTAAATATTATTGTGGGATTCAATAGATAATAGAAGGATCTTGGTAAACGTCTCAAATTTGAATACTTAAATGCTTTTTAAATGTGTTTTTGGTTGTTGGACTGGTTTGCACCAGTAGAACGGCTCTAGCAGTAAATCATAAACACTGTCTGTTTTCATAAAGGATCTCTCAGTGCCCTTCCTCACAAAACTCCTTATCTAGATGTTGTAAAATACAAGCATTTCAGTCAAGCAAACACAAAGGGAAAAAATCAATAGTTTAAAAGTAGCCCAATTTTGCGGGAAAAGGTGAATTGTGTTCAAGCAGACCGGGAACAAGTCATTCTTTTCTATATTTAAACACCTGTGTTGCTCTCTTCCTCATTACTGTCAGTTTGCTTAAATTAACGCGTTGAGGTGCAAACACAGGAAATGACATCACCCTGACCTCATAACTCACCCGGTCCTCTGATGTCTGGCCTGCTTTTCTTGGCTCTGTTCGGACACAAATGGGGAACCACAAGTTTTGTTATTATTTCATTACATTTCATCTGCCGATGTTTTTATAGAACAGATATGTGATGTTTCTTTTACGAACTTTAATTTGAGGATTTGGTGTCGGGTTAAGCAGATTTAGATAGTCCTGTTGTGTTAAAGTCGGCATGAAACACTTCAAATTTAAGGCGGAGCTTGATTTTGGATGGTTTGCCATTGGTGGATCTCGTGTGAGTGACAGGTTGCCCCGCCCCTCGTCATCAGAGAAGAGATGATGTCACTGTAAGAGGGAGGGGATCACGTGAATTAAAAATGTTGATGTGCATGGATGAATCGTTTATAATGAACAAACAAAATGGTGGATTTTGATTTCATGGTGACTTTAGAACGGCACACATCCTGTACCGTGAGCGTTTGACAGCGTGCCATTCTCTTCCTTTGGAAAGTGCTGGATCTGAAATTACGTTCAATTATTAAACGCGTAGACAGCAAGTAATTACTATCAGTCATGGGCCGATCCTGTTACCGGATCGGCCTTATAGTTCCTCCTATGCTTTGAATCCAAACAAACGCGGCCGGACAATGCCGCTCGGGATCGGGTTTCACCGTCACGGACCGCGCCGCCGTTCCCCCGGCAGGCCGTTATGACACCGGATCCGTCTTCATCTTCTCACTCCTGTCTCCGCATTTCAATAATGCATTCAGATATTATTCTCCTCCCAAAAATCTCGGCCTTTGATCTAATAGGTCTTTCAAGCCCGTGATGCAATAGAAAATAATCCAATCCAAGCCTTTTGATCCTCGTCCGGATTATGTTGCTGATTTTGTTCCCTTTTCCCACTCTGTCTCCGTTGATATCTCTCTCTGCCTCGGTGTATGTGAAGATGACGGGCTTCTGAAAGCTCGGTGGGTTCGATTTAACACATAATAGCTGTTGTCACTGCAGAAATGGGGCCAACGAAACAAACAGCATCCAGATCTGGAACCACAAAGCCGCTTGTTGTCTGGTAGACTTTTCATCTGCCTTAGTTTGTTTAGTTAGTCATATCAAACTTGGTGGCCCATTCACTGCTGGTGATTGTCTGGTGTTGTAAGAGAAACGAATGATTTGTAAAGCTCAGTTCTCGGTGTTGTTTCTGTCCAGCGCTGCTTCTGAGAGCTTAATCTCATTATGCACATCAGAGTTGGAAAGAAACTATTTAAACATACTAATTTAGTAGCTTAACCGTTTTAAAAATAGCGTAACCTTCCCAGGTACTAGTATACGCCCTCTCTCGCATTGAAAAGTCTGATTCGTTTTAGTGAATCGATTTATTAAGACAAAAAGAAACAAAATCCCAGTGCAGCATTTCACATCTTCTTTTGTTTAGCGAAATATTTAGTTAAACGCTGCCGTTATTAGTTGTATTTAGTGTCAGTTCATGTTTATGGCAAATAAATACTGCTCTGACATACAATTCTTTAGAATTTTTTATTAAATATTTAAAGTAGTTCCCATAAATAGCTTCAATATGAACATTGCATGAAAAGCAACATTCAATAAAAAGTAACTATATAATTGATATATAATCTGATTTGTTACTTTTTATGAGCAATAAGGTTACTTTTAAAAGTAATGCATTACAATATTGCGTTACTCCCTAAAAAGTAACTAATTGCGTTATTTAGTTACTTTTTTTGTAAAGTAATGCGTTATATTACTTTTGCCTTACTTTTACTCATCTGGGCTGGTTTATTTTTTAAATTTCGTATATATATAAATATTATTACATATGGTTATTAAAAATAGATATTAAATTAAATATATTATTATTAATTATTATTATTATTATAATAAATATATATTATTATTAAATTATATATTATTATTATAATTATTATATTAATATATATTAAATAATTACAAAAAATTATATATATATTACATTTAAATTATATATTAAATAAATAAAAATTATATTAAAAATATATATGGGCACAAGAAAGCCCAGCCCAGATGAGTAAAAGTAATACACACATACTTTTGCATATATATATATTTATATGCAAAGACATAAGTAAATAAAGTGAGATTAAATACATAAAGTATATTTGTGTTATTTAACATTGTAATTATTGTGGGTTTGTGTAATATTCAGAGTTTGCTTTTCACTGTTTTTATTCATTTAATCCATTTAGTAAATGCCTGCTCACATTTAGTCCAGAACTACAATAACCTTCATGTTCACAAAGCGCACACAACGTCTCACAACTTGCCTGAGCTGTCGGTCAATATATGGGAAAACAAAGTAACTTGTGTTACTTATTTTAAAAAGTAACTCAGATATTTTCTTGTAAATTTAAAAGTAATGCATAACTTTACTAGTTACTTCCAAAAAAAAAAGTAATCCGATTACATAACTCAAGTTACTTGTAACGGGTTACCGATTATAAGTAATGCAATCTATTACTTTTAAAAGAAGCGTTGAGCTGCGAACACGTTCCTGATTCATTTATCAATCTATGAGCAGCATATGCAAATACCTGCACCAAAAGAGTTTCTGTGTTTCCCATCAGCCTCTCTGCTTTGTAGTTTGTTCATAGCTTCTCATTTACATAGTAATGATGTTTTGTGGATTTCAGACGCATTATTCACCATTCCCTAATGTTTTATTTTTCTCTGAATCTCTCTAAAGACGCACATAAATTCACACAGGAGATTAATTGTCGGGTGTTTAATACGACTGACTGCCATAAAAAAAGCATAAAAATCCCAATCAACCTCCTGACAGCATAATGCATATTTGTGAAATGTCTCTCGTTTTTTAATGCAGACGGCTATAGTATTGCCATAACCTTATTTAATCCACTGCCAGATTATTCTTCTGTGGTCTAGGCCTTTGTGCAGATATAACCCCTGTGTAAACCCCTCTTAAAAGAAAGTAAACCCCCTGGTGCTTTGACCTATTTCTGTACCTCATTGTTCACGTGGCACTCAGATTCTGGCCTTCACGAACACAGTGGTCGCTTTGCTTGAGGGAGCCATTTTTAATTACATTATTTTACTGTATATCTGTGGGTTTTGCAAATATCTAACCAATGAAAAGAATTAAAAAGAGCTTGTGACTGAACCTTATTGGATCCTCAAACTGTCAGCCAAACCACATAACTCCACCCGCCGCCATTTTGAATGCGGTGGAGCGTCGCTGCTTGTTTGCAATGTAAGAGTAAATAAATAACTGGTTCTTTAAATAAATACAGCGTTTACTTTACTCACAAAACACTATATATATATATATATATATATATATATATATATATAAAGGCTAATGTATATTGAAAAGCGGAGAAGAGTGTCTTAGTCAAGCATTTGTCTAGCTAATACTCTCTTAAATAGTCTTTACGTTGCATGAAAATGACGAATTAATATGAGTTGCACATTAGCATCTTCTATAAGTGCATTATTGTAAACTCGACTTTTACAGAGTCCAAATGATCATCTGTGTTAATGGACTAGCGGCTGCAGATGCGCTACATTATAAAGCTTAATTTGTTTTTGAACCGGAACGTTCTTTTAACCCTTTCGCGGCGTCTCTCGGCACACAGAATCTGCATCTGTTGTTGTGTGTCTGAATGAGAGCTTATGTGGAAAGTAATCAGTGGCTAATGTAAGATAGATGTGAAGGTATAGCCGTGTTGA
>CM076064.1:1442500-1450000 GCA_038088235.1 Zacco platypus
ATCTCGCAATTCTGACTTTCTATCTCGCAATTCTGACTTTCTATCTCGCAATTCTGACTTTATATCTCGCAATTCTGACTTTATATCTTGCAATTCTGACTTTATATCTCGCAATTCTGACTTTCTATCTCGCAATTCTGACTTTCTATCTCGCAATTCTGACTTTCTATCTCGCAATTCTGACTTTACATCTCGCAATTCTGACTTTACAACTCGCAATTCTGACTTTACAACTCGCAATTCTGACTTTACAACTCGCAATTCTGACTTTACATCTCGCAATTCTGACTTTACAACTCGCAATTCTGACTTTACAACTCGCAATTCTGACTTTACATCTCGCAATTCTGACTTTACAACTCGCAATTCTGACTTTACAACTCGCAATTCTGACTTTATATCGTGCAATTCTGACTTTATATCTCGCAATTCTGACTTTATATCTCACAATTCTGACTTTATATCTCGCAATTCTGACTTTACAACTCAGAATTCGGACTTTATATCTCGCAATTCTGACTTTATATCTCACAACTCTGACTTTATATCTCACAATTCTGACTTTACAACTCGCAATTCTGACCAATTTTTTCAGTCAACACTGATCTTCCCGCATTATTTCATCTTATTTTTAAAATAATCATGTTTAACAGTGGAACTGGTGGTGAAAAACTACATTACCTATGATGCCATACAGAGTTTTAAACATTTTTAATTTTGTCAATTCAAATGCATTGGACAAATCAATTGGAAAAACACAGTAAATTAAGCTTAGTTTACTAAAATCAAAAAATATTTTTTAAAGTGTTCACAATTGCCCTTTGGCAGCAGCTTCATGTTAGCATCATTGATACTACTATAGTTTTTATTAATTTTGAATCCGTTTTTACTTTTATATTTTTTGTTTTAATTTTAATTTTAAGTATTGTTGTGTTTTTGTCATTTTTAGACATACAGTCTATTGTTTTTATTTTATTGAAGTTAGTACATCAAGTTAAAGTACATAAAAATAAAGAAAAAGTTGTGTGTAATTTCAGTAAACAAAAATGTTTCTCTTTTTAGTTTCAGTTTTCGTTAACTATAAAACCCTGTTATGCAGAGACTTGAATGAACAGATTGAAGTCGATAAAAGCACAACAGTCGGGCAAGTTTCAGCAAGTAAAAACTCTTTTTATGCTCCAGGGAATTTCTATAAACCTTATAAACTTTTAAAGACCTACTGTGAGCTACAGGGTTACTGATCGAGGGTGTCTGCTTCTGTTGAAGCCCGCATTATTTCAGCCTATCTTTTAAAATAATCCCGTTGAAAATCGGAATTCTTGGTGAAAAACTTACAATCAGTAACAAACGATCGGGAAAAAGCTTGACTCCCAAGAAACACTGCGAACGGAGCAAGAATTCAGTCTATATTTTGTCTTTTTGTCAAATTTTCAAAGCCGTTTTTGCTTCAAATCAAGGTTTGCAGTGTTGTGATTCTCCTCGTGTAATGAACACTTTCTAAAAATCCCAACGGGAGAAATGAATGGTAAAGCACTTCCACAATGCATTAAAAAAAGTGGGCGGGGACTGTTGCACAATTATTGAGTCTTGTTAAATACTTGATTCTGATTGGCTGACAGATGTTCCAACAGCATTACCATGAAGTAGTTCCAGGTTTGTTGGCAACATTACAGTTCCGCTGCCAAACTTGAATAAACTGACAAATAATATAATATAAAAGTTATATTTTATATCAATGTGGAAATTTCAGGAGTGGAACGGCTCAACATCCGCCCTTAAAAACTAGTTAGTTACTCTCTGAACTGAACAGTTGAAGTCTTCCTGAAGCGTGACGGGTCATACAGAAACGCTGGACCCTTCGTGTTTCACAGCAGATCTTTCTCCTAAACATCGCCGCAGAGTTTAGCTCAATATAAAACCGCCCTCATGTTTTTTATTCTTCTGAAGCAGCGAGTCAGATCTATAACTAATAGCTTGTTATGCGATGGTGCTTTCTCTTTCAGAGTTCTAAGAGCATTTGATATGAAAAACGATTAAAAATGCATAACATATAGTGCTGGTCAGTTATCGGACTGCATAAAACAAGAGCGTACAGAGAGTGCATCAAGAGTGAGCTTCATCTGCTGATGCCAATAAAAATCCACTGCTTTTCTTTCCCATTTGTGATTAATTGAAGATTTTATTTAATTTAGCAAGGGATTCTATTATTTGAATCACTTATGTTCAGTCCAATTATTATTATTGCAGCTCATTTCCTGTTTATTAGTTGACTTCATGCAGATCTCGGTTGCGTGTCGCTCGGTCGGTTTTGTGAATAAACACTTTTCCCATCAGTAGTCATGTTTGAATTGTTTTCAGATTGGTGGGTGGGGCCTTCGATTGGCTGGTCACCTTGGCGACGGAGGCGGGCCGAGCTGAAGGCTCTATTATGTGAGACGCTTTAGGCCGCTTGAGTCCATCACGTCTGACAGTAGCATTCTGCTCTTACATCGGCGCGTGACGTTAGTGGCGACAGGCTGTCAGTCCTGTAAGAGAAATCATTCTGAGCGCTCGGAAAACAGTTGAATGACACAGGCATGAGGTTTTAGCGAGCTATATTAATCCTGGTTTTGTAACAGCGTGAAGTGCTGCAATTTGAGTCAGGTGGAGGTCTTCAATGCACTTCTGCGGAGTCAAAAAACTGTACGGTTTGTGTCGACTACAAGACGAGCGATGCTTTGCTCATACTTTGATAAGACTCTGTGTTACACTTTACTAAAGATATTAATATTTTCACCTGGCCAGCAATAAAATAGGTTCAAAAAGTCTCTCAGACCTGCATTGAATGATCCGGGAGTAAAAACTACATTCATTTTCTCCATAGGGAAATTGATTTTGAACGGTAACTTACAAACCTTTAAAGACAGAGTCAGAGTTGCACGATATAAAGTCAGAATTGCGAGAAATAAAGTCAGAATTGCGAGTTATAAAGTCAGAATTGCGAGAAATAAAGTCAGAATTGCGAGAAATAAAGTCAGAATTGCGAGATATAAAGTCAGAATTGCGAGAAATAAAGTCAGAATTGCGAGAAATAAAGTCAGAATTGCGAGAAATAAAGTCAGAATTGCAAGTTATAAAGTCAGAATTGTGAGATATAAAGTCAGAATTGTGAGATATAAAGTCAGAATTGCGAGATATAAAGTCAGAATTGCACGATATAAAGTCAGAGTTGCACGATGTAAAGTCAGAATTGTGAGAAATAAAGTCAGAATTGTGAGAAATAAAGTCAGAATTGTGAGAAATAAAGTCAGAATTGTGAGATATAAAGTCAGAGTTGCACGATATAAAGTCAGAATTGTGAGAAATAAAGTCAGAATTGTGAGAAATAAAGTCAGAATTGTGAGAAATAAAGTCAGAATTGTGAGATATAAAGTCAGAGTTGCACGATATAAAGTCAGAGTTGCACGATATAAAGTCAGAGTTGCACGATATAAAGTCAGAATTGCGAGTTATAAAGTCAGAATTGCGAGTTATAAAGTCAGAGTTGCACGATATAAAGTCAGAGTTGCATGATATAGTCAGAATTGCACGATATAAAGTCAGAGTTGCATGATATAGTCAGAATTGCGAGAAATAAAGTCAGAATTGTGAGAAATAAAGTCAGAATTGCGAGAAATAAAGTCAGAATTGTGAGAAATAAAGTCAGAATTGTGAGTTATAAAGTCAGAGTTGCGAGATATAAAGTCAGAATTGCGAGATATAAAGTCAGAGTTGCATGATATAAAGTCAGAATTGCGAGTTATAAAGTCAGAGTTGCACGATATAAAGTCAGAGTTGGGAGTTTTAAAGTCAGGCTGTGCAGAAACTTGTGAACTTTAGTTGTGCTCTCACCCTTCAGTGATATCATTGTATGTCCCTATTAATTTCTAATCTATGTAATTTGATTCAAGCAGAAAGTTCTGATCGGTGATATCAAACTTCCTACTTTTCCTCTTCTGGCACTCAGAACCAGTGAGCGGGTCTAAATGAGACGGGCCTTATACGGTCACAAAGAGCACTGTGACTTCAGATCGCATTAGTGACGCGCGCCGTGAACGGACTCCTCGTTAATTCCGGCCACTGAGGCATTTCGGCCAGCTGTCACGACGAGAGCGTGTGCCGGGATCCCGGCTCTCTCAAGGAAGTGTCCGATTGGCTGGAGATGAACAGCCGAAACGCTCCATCACACCTCTTATGGGCTCACATCAAACAAGCCTGTGAAAGACTGAAAAAGCCTTAAAAGGAGGAAAACATCCCGCTGTCCAGCGTTTATAGTGTGACATACATCATCGCACACTGACCGGACTCTTAGTAGAGGGACACAAATAGTTCGTCTTGTGTAAAACCCTTCATCATAAAGCGTTTGCATGGTTATTTGTTTAGTAAAAATCCTACTCCAAATTTTTACGGTGCATTAGATAAAAATATTGGTAAAACTTACAGTAAGTGAAAAATCCTTATAAAGCAATTACTATTTTATGTTAATTTCAGTATTTGTTAAAAAAAAAATCAGTGTATTATTTAATACACCAAATGAACAGTTTAATAAAAGATTAATAAATGTAACATTGCTCATAGTTTACTGTAAAGTGTTAAAAATATCCGAGCAAGAGTAAAAGATATCACATGCAAAACATTTAAAAGAGTTTGAAATGAGTTGCAAAACAGATCCAAATACTTATTTTTTTTTTTTTGTTATTCTAAATCCCCATAAACGGTTTGGAGAACAATTTAGTTTCACTTGCATAAACGGATTCGCGATGCATAAAAAGAGATGTTACGTGAGATATTAATAATGTGATGTGATATTATATAACTTGCAAGAGGAGGCAGTGTGTTCTGCATTCAGTAAGAACTTATAATAACATGAGAAGCACTTGTGACCTCGGGTCAGAGAAATAATCCCTCTGTCGTTCTCTCTCTCTCTCTGAAGACTGTGTCCCAAACCGCTGCATACTAAACCCCCAGAGGAAAAGCCAAATTATAGATTGAATTCTCCACCCACAGCGCTGATAAAACATACAGCCAACCCTCCAGATGACTGAAAAATTCCTGGAAATGAAAAACTAATCCTTGAGAGATCCCATTGGAAACTATTTCAAATACATACTTATAAACATGGATGTAATACATAAGCCAGAATGTTGTGTATGTAAAGCACATGAATCTGTACAGTAAACTTGTGAGACACTGTGAAAGACACGGGAGCATCTTGTGAAAACGTGTTCAATGATATCTCATATATCAAGAAATAATCTCAAAATTTGGTCAAGCACGAGCTCTGGTCAGATTTTCGTGACATTTTATCCATGGACCGGTTTCTGCATTTTACAGTGAAATATCATTGGTCATA
The DNA here is from genome assembly GCA_038088235.1 of Zacco platypus. Lineage (NCBI taxonomy): Eukaryota > Metazoa > Chordata > Actinopteri > Cypriniformes > Xenocyprididae > Zacco > Zacco platypus. The sequence continues at coordinate 1,447,872 of CM076064.1, forward strand.
AAACATGAGTTATGTTCTGATTGGCTGGGAGATGTTCATTGTACACAGAGCATTTTTTAACATATTATGCATGAAAGTCATGTCTGGAGGGGATATTTGTTTTTAAGGACTCTACATGTTCATAATATGAGGAAACTTTTATATTTTTTAAAGAACAAAACGCTAAACAGTTATGGTATTTATCTGAAAATTATTTGGCAAAAAAAAGGCATTGTGAGATATAAAGTCAGAATTGTGAGATATAAAGTCAGAATTGCGAGTTATAAAGTCAGAATTGTGAGATATAAAGTCAGAATTGTGAGATATAAAGTCAGAATTGCGAGAGATAAAGTCAGAATTGCGAGAGATAAAGTCAGAATTGCGAGAGATAAAGTCAGAATTGCGAGAGATAAAGTCAGAATTGCGAGATATAAAGTCAGAATTGCGAGATATAAAGTCAGAATTGCGAGAGATAAAGTCAGAATTGCGAGAGATAAAGTCAGAATTGCGAGATATAAAGTCAGAATTGCGAGATATAAAGTCAGAATTGCGAGATATAAAGTCAGAATTGCGAGAGATAAAGTCAGAATTGCGAGAGATAAAGTCAGAATTGCGAGAGATAAAGTCAGAATTGCGAGAGATAAAGTCAGAATTGCAGGATATAAAGTCAGAATTGCAGGATATAAAGTCAGAATTGCAGGATATAAAGTCAGAATTGCAGGATATAAAGTCAGAATTGTGAGATATAAAGTCAGAATTGCGAGATATAAAGTCAGAATTGCGAGAGATAAAGTCAGAATTGCGAGAGATAAAGTCAGAATTGCGAGATATAAAGTCAGAATTGCGAGATATAAAGTCAGAATTGCGAGATATAAAGTCAGAATTGCGAGATATAAAGTCAGAATTGCGAGATAAAGTCAGAATTACGAGTTATAAAGTCAGAATTGCAGGATATAAAGTCAGAATTGCAGGATATAAAGTCAGAATTGCAGGATATAAAGTCAGAATTGCGAGATATAAAGTCAGAATTGCGAGATAAAGTCAGAATTGCGAGTTTTAAAGTCAGAATTGTGAGATATAAAGTCAGAATTTTCTTTTGTCAAAATCAACTTAATGTGGTTCAGATGGCATAATATTTTGAGTTTCTGTTCATTAAACCAACCGCCTTCACTGTACCAACTCAAATTTTTAATTTCAATGAACTCAATTTTAAGGCAATCAGTAACTGGTTCTTTTTTGTGCTCATAATTTCTTTGTATGTCGGTCCGGCACAGTTTGGTTCATTGCGTCATTATCACTAATAAAACAAATGACTCCAGACAACGAATACAAAGTACGATTACAAAATATTTAATACATTTTTACATATTTTATAAGAAAATGTCAATTTTCAAGGCCAACACTTCGCCTACTGTATTTTCACAAGATTATTTTGATAGCAACTTTTTATTTACAACTCAAAAGTAACATTGAGTAAGTAAAGTTTGCAGTTTGATAAAGATAATTTTTAATCATCTAAATACGTAAACCGGATGTTGTGTTATAGTCTTGGTGTGATTCCTAAAATCCTTTTACATCCGTATTAACTGCAACTGAAATGCATGTCAAAAGTGACGTCTTTTAACAACGTTTGGGAAGTTGCTGCACAATCGCAGCCAATCAGAACGTATTGATGTTTCATGTTAAGTGGATTTTGGTCCAATGATATTTCACTGTAGATGCAGGAACAGAAACCAATCCATTGAGAAAATGTCCTGACACTCGTCACAGCTGTATGACTTTAAGTGGATTGTGTGACAGCCTCAGGACACTGCTCTTTTACCATGAGGACAGGCTTCAACACGCCATACAGAACTTGGAGTTCTTGACTCAGTTTTAAAGAACACTTTGTCAAAAAGCTTCTATATAAGGAGAAACATCTTCAATGGGTGCAGAATACTTTCATGTTTAATAGGTCATTTCATTTTTTCTATTAATAAAGCATGTTTATGAGCAGTTTAATTCATAAAATTGAATTAAAATAAAAACACCCTAAATGTTTCATATTATACACATATATAGAACATATTTACACGCATATATAGAACATATATATATATATATATATATATATACACACACATATATAGAACATATATATATATACACAT
>CM076064.1:1452500-1460000 GCA_038088235.1 Zacco platypus
CAGTCACCTCTGGTGGTTAAGCCTCATTTGCAAGGAAAACAGGCATGAAATCACAACCTGAGACACGTGGACTCAAGTGGTCAAACCAAAACCACCACATGACCAGCGGCCCGGTCAGTGTGGAAAAAGCAGATTTCCTCCGAGACACCTGCGTCATTTTTACAATTAAAACACTCATGGTTTAGCAGAATTGACCTTGTGTTCCATTTCCACTCACATCCTCTCTGGTGCGCAGCCGATCACACCTCACAAATCACACGCGGCGCGACGTGTTTGCACGAAGCTCAGATTTACAGCTGTGGCAGATGAAAAGCTGTTTATAAAGCGGAACGTTCTGGCTCTGAAATCTGATCCGTCGGAGAGACGCGTTTATTGTGTACACCTGTAACCGCACATCAAATGAGCTACTTTAATGAGCGTAGTGCACACTTACTACTTTAAAACAAATAGTATGCATAAACAGTAGCATGCTATAGATGTTGCATGAGACTCTATTTGTAAGTTGCCTTGAATAAAAGCATGTGGTGACACTTCATGAAGTTTGTGAACTTTAGTTAACAGGAACAGCATTTATGAATCTTAATGTTTTGCATATATCTTTTATGCTTTGCATTCAAGATATACAGTTTATTATTTCATGCATTCCTGGAAATCGAACCTATGACCTTGGCGTTGCAAGCATGCAATATTAATATTTACTAATGCATTTTTAAAATTAAAAGTTGCATCTGTTAACATTAGTTAATGCGCCAAGAACTAACATGAACGATGATTTTTTAAAATTTTATTGCATTTGTTAATGCATTATCAAATTAAATATGTAAATGTTTGTATATATACAGTTGTTACGGAAAGTATTCAGACCGCCTTAAATTTTTCACTCTTTGTTATATTGCAGCCATTTGCTAAAATCATTTAAGTTAATTTTTTCCGCATTAATAATTCCCCATTTTAATATTTACTAATGCATTTTTAAAATTAAAAGTTGTTAACATTAGTTAATGCGCCGAGAACTAACATAAACGATGAATTTTTTTGATTTTATTGCATTTGTTAATGCATTATAAAATTAAATATGTAAATGTTTGTATATATACAGTGGGTACGGAAAGTATTCAGACCGCCTTAAATTTTTCACTCTTTGTTATATTGCAGCCATTTGCTAAAATCATTTAAGTTCATTTTTTTCCCTCATTAATAATTCCCCATTTTAATATTTACTAATGCATTTTTAAAATTAAAAGTTGCATCTGTTAACATTAGTTAATGCGCCGAGAACTAACATGAACGATGAATTTTTTTGATTTTATTGCATGTTAATGCATTATTATAATGCATTATTTGCAATCCAAAAAATGCAAAAACATGACAGAACCAAACATTAATAACTTCTTATGTCGCAGTCAATGTGTGCTTTTTCCTATTTTTATGCACTAAAATAAAACCTATTTAGGCAAATAATTGATCATATAAACATCTTAACCAAGGGGATTTGTTATTTCTTCATATTTAAAATATTTTCCTCACTAAAAACAAACAAACATCGCCTCCGGACATCACTTTGGCCATTACTGTAAATCAAAGTATTCTGTGCAGCATCTGTTAACACACAAAATGAGCAAAAAGTATAGTAAAAAGTAAACAAAATACGGTAATGAACTATATGACTTCACAGATGAATTGTAATCTGTTGCTGTTACTTTAAAAAAAAAATCAATAAGGCACTTAAAGCGAGCTACGCAGCACAGCAAAGCAGACTGCCGGTGTGTCGGTGAAGCTGTTTGCACACTGATGCTTTGCTCTCATTATAGTTTCAGTCTCCATGTGAGTGAAGAACGTTTCCAGCCTCCTCCTCATTAATGTCCACAGTAACAGGTGGTGCTGATTAAGATCTGCACACATTCACAGCTTATCTCTCGCTGCAATTAACACAAGCTGAACTGCACAAATAGCTTCGTCAAAAACACTAGCTTCATGCTTTAAACGGTATTTAACCTCAGTCTGCCCTCGGCGACACAGTGGGGTGTAATGGTTAAACATTCTCTGAGATCCACCAATCACTCTCACACTATACTCAGACTCACTAAAGTAATAAAAATAAAACTCACCGGAGGCTGTGTGTGACGTTGTATATGGTAATAAAGCAAACTATGTACAAAAAAGAAGATGAGCCCAGAATATTTAATTACACGTTAAGCGTTTTCCTCCCACTGTTATAATGAAAACGCTTAACGTTTAATTAAATGTGTTGTGTTCATATTCTGGACTCATCTGCTTTTCTGTACATCGTATGCTTTATTAATAAGGTGTACTGAGTTAATACATTAATCCATGTTAAGGGTTTTTTTTTACACTAAGCATTTTAGAATGTCCCACAATTCTTAATTTGTGCCACGATTATTTCTAAACAAGGGAACGAATTGGTAAATCTTGGCTACGATTTAGTAAAACAAGGGAACAAATTATTATATTGTGCGCAAGATTTAGTAAAACGAAGGAACGAATTGGTAAAATGAGGGAACGGAGCGAATTAGTAAATCTTGACCATGATTTAATAAAATGAGGGAACAAAATTTTTATATTGTGTGTACAATTTAGTAAAATGAGGGAACGAAATAGTAAGTCACGCAAACAAATTCTTAACTTGTGGTCACGATTGAACTAAAACGAAGCAATGAATTAGTAAATCTTGGCCACGATTTACTAAAATGAGGGAATTTGTGGCCACAATATACTGTAATATATATATATATATATATATATATATATTTGTATATATACAGTGGGTACGGAAAGTATTCAGACCCCCTTAAATTTTTCACTCTTTGTTATATTGCCGCCATTTGCTAAAATCATTTAAGTTAATTTATTTCCTCATTAATGTACACACAGCACCCCATATTGACAGAAAAACACAGAATTGCTGACATTTTTGCAGATTTATTAAAAAATAAAAACTGAAAAAAAAAATATATCACATGGTCCTAAGTATTCAGACCCTTTGCTGTGACACTCTTATATTTAACTCAGGTGCTGTCCATTTCTTCTGATCATCCTTGAGATGGTTCTACACCTTCATTTGAGTCCAGCTGTGTTTGATTATACTGATTGGACTTGATTAGGAAAGCCACACATCTGTCTATATAAGACCTTACAGCCCACAGTGCATGTCAGAGCAAATGAGAATCATGAGGTCAAAGGAACTGCCTGAAGAGCTCAGAGACAGAGTTGTGGCAAGGCACAGATCTGGCCAAGGTTACAAAAAATTTTCTGCTTCACTTAAGGTTCCTAAGAGCACAGTGGCCTCCATAATCCTTAAATGGAAGACGTTTGGGACGACCAGAACCCTTCCTAGAGATGAGCTATCGGGGGAGAAGAGCCTTGGTGAGAGAGGTAAAGAAGAACCCAAAGATCACTGTGGCTGAGCTCCAGAGATGCAGTCGGGAGATGGGAGAAAGTTGTAGAACGTCAACCATCACTGCAGCCCTCCACCAGTCGGGGCTTTATGGCAGAGTGGCCCGACGGAAGCCTCTCCTCAGTGCAAGACACATGAAAGCCCGCATGAGTTTCAGCGAGTTTGCTGAAAAACACCTGAAGGACTCCAAGATGGTGAGAAATAAGATTCTCTGGTCTGATGAGACCAAGATAGAACTTTTTGGCCGTAATTCTAAGCGGTATGTGTGGAGAAAACCAGGCACTGCTCATCACCTGTCCAATACAGTCCCAACAGTGAAGCATGGTGGTGGCAGCATCATGCTGTGGGGGTGTTTTTCAGCTGCAGGGACAGGATGACTGGTTGCGATCGAGGGAAAGATGAATGCGGCCAAGTACAGGAATATCCTGGACGAAAACCTTCTCCAGAGTGCTCAGGACCTCAGACTGGGCTGACAATGACCCTAAGTACACAGCTAAAATAACGAAGGAGTGGCTTCACAACAACTCCGTGACTGTTCTTGCATGGCCCAGCCAGAGCCCGGACTTAAACCCAATTGAGCATCTCTGGAGAGACCCAAAAATGGCTGTCCACCAACGTTTACCATCCAACCTGACAGAACTGGAGAGGATCTGCAAGGAGGAATGGCAGAGGATCCCCAAATCCAGGTGTGAAAAACGTGTTGCATCTTTCCCAAAAAGACTCATGGCTGTTTTAGATCAAAAGGTGCTTCTACTAAATTCTGAGCAAAGGGTCTGAATACTTAGGACCATGTGATATTTCAGTTTTTCTTTTTTAATAAATCTGCAAAAATGTCAAGAATTCTGTGTTTTTCTGTCAATATGTGTCCACATGTAATGTGCAGTTTTAAATGTGAATATATGTCAAAATATAATTTATATTCAGTGATCAAAGCTGAATTTTCAGCATCATTACTCTTCAGTGTCACATGATCCTTCAGAAATCATTCTGATTTGATGCTCAAGAAACATTTATGATTATTATCAATATTGAAAACATGATATTTTTCAGGATTCTTTGATGAACAGAAACAGGATTTATTTGAAATAGAATTATAAATATCTTTAATGTTACAACTTAACGTGTCATTGCTGTATAAAAGCATTAATTTACAGATCATGGAGGTGAGTGAAAATGAACTGCTGTAATTTTGACCAATTAAAGAGAGAATTAACAAAAAGGTACATGTTAAGTACACCATCTTTCAAAATGTAAATGTTGCGGTTTAAAAAAGCAGGTAGGTTTGCCGTGTCTCATCTCTCTCAAGCATCACTGATTTCAAATCTTGATGGTGCTTCAATTTCTTTCTTGAACATGACAGCGATTAACTTCGAGGATCAAAAAAAAGTGCCAATGGCAAAGTGCAGATAATGTCAAGCAGAAACGCTTTGATCGCCCCAAAAGAACGTGTTAGATAGCTGTAAAACATCGAGACAACTACACGAGTGCCACGCCGCAGTCATGCAACAACAAGCATTTCCCACACTGCTTTGTTAGTTCACTAACACAACAGCATAGGGCCAATTTTGTAAAGATTTAACATTTCAAATCTTCAATTAAAATGCAAATTTCATGTCTTCAAGCGATATGAAACGACAGGCCGAAAGCATTAAAGGATATCCACGTCATTCTTAATACCCGTCCCATGTTCACAGTCCACGAGCCGCATGACAACGGCAGGAAACTCATTCTCAAGATCTTGTTTTGTGAAAACACTCCCAACAGCCAATCAAAGCCTGAAAACGCTCGACAATCTGGTGGGAAATTTCCTCAATGTGCCGAAACGTCAATCATCTTTAAAGCTGTAAACAATTTTCACTCATTCGGTGCATGAAATGATTTCACAGACGTCGAGCACAAACTCAAACTGCGTCTGGTTTGCATTCATCTGAATTCTACATAGTTTTCTTGTGCGGTTCGTTCATTATGCATGAAGATGATAAATTACAGACCTTGGACTAAATCAGAGGCAACGGCGCTGCTAATTATCTTTGTTTGAAAAGAAAATCACACCGGCGAATTAGCCTCGTGTGTTTATATTCATTATGAGTTCATTTAAGACATCGACTCGCGGCCCAATGCCACTTCTGGGTGTCGATTTGAAAAGAAAATACTGTGAAATAACTGTCAACCAGGAAATGAAGAGTTCCAAAACATCTCGTTGTTACTAAAGTCAACAAAATGGAACCTTCACTGCAAACCAGCCATGAAAATAGAAGCTACAAAGTAACTTTTTATATGTTGCAAAAATGCACTATAATCTGATCTGGCATCCTCATGCAGGTTCAAATCAGAGAAATCAAGAATGAAGGCGTTTCATCTCATCTCTCCTCTGTCTGTGCGGTTTGATCTCAAACCCTTACAGTCTGAGGTTCACTTTACACTGATGTGCAAACACATGATTTGGAAGGACTGTTCAGAAACAACGAGAGACGCTTATGGAACGAGGAAAGAAAGAGGTTTGTGTTTCCACCTTCATGCAAAAAATGGCAAATTCATTGAGGAATTGTTCAAAGATTTCAATCACATCAGAAATGCTAAACGATAGTAATAGCGGTGCCACTTCCTCATTCCCAGCGTTCTTACACACAACAGCTTTTCCAGTGAAATAAAGACAACAGCCAAGAAAAGCTAATGTTCTTGCATGATATCAGTCGATTCGTGCCTCTTCATTAAAGTAAGAATCACCTTTTTTGGCTTAAACATTTAGATGCACACAAATAATCCATTTATAATGGCTCAATCGGATTGAAAAGCCTTCATGTAAACACCTGAATCGATCCAGCTGAGCATCAATCCAAATTAAACTTTGATTGGATTGGAAGGGGTCGTGTAAACCTGATCAACAAAAAAAATAAAGCATGCGAATCCAACAATTTTCTCAATCGGATTAAACCTCGCGCACATGCACAGTGCCGTAACGTGCGTTTATAGCTGTTTTACATCTTGAAATCATGCATATTTTACATATCTTACGAACTGTGTCTGAAGATTTGCTAAAATATGTTAAAAAGCTGTTCTGACTACACAAAAGTGATGTAACGTAGGGGATTTTTGTTTTTGGCCCTTTCCCCGCCATTTTCTGGCAGTCCGTGTTTTCACTGTTAGACATTAGGGGGCGCTATTACGTCTTCTGACGGAGCACAGAATCTCTGGATGAAAACTAAGGAAAAGAAGCAGCAGAAACAAGCGATTGCTGACGCATGTGTAAAATAATCATCAAACAGCATATAAATCAAAATTTGCCAAACGAAATGTTGAAGAGGAAAGTATTGATCATCATTCTGAATCCCATCTTTGACAAAAACAAGATTTTCTTAGTTTTTTGCGTTAACAGCATAGCAGACTGACAGGGGAAAGACGAGTGTGTTGAATAAAGTCGTGATTTTTCGTTTGTTTTTCTTGTCGCTTCATAACATTAAGGTTGAATCACTGTAGTCACATGACCCGTTTTAACAACCTTGAAATTGTTTATGATTTTATAGTGTATAGGGAGGTCGGAAACCACTCGGATTTCATCAAAAATATCATTCGCAAAAGCGTTCGCAAAGCCCCGCCCCCTTTAGTTACTGTTGCTATGTCACGCCACACATCATGTTCTCACGCAGTGAAAAATACATCGAGGAGCAAAGAGGACACTGACAACATATGAAACAGTTTCATATTTAAAATATTGTTATTTTTTAAAGAAGTTGAATCGATAAATAGCGTCTAGTGTGTGTTTAATGTGTGGTGACAGATCGCTGTAGCTCCTCGATCATCTCTTCATACTAGTTCATTTATAGCATCAAATAAACATGAATGAACATCAGAAGGAATGTTGTTTCAAGACGTGATTCAAGTTCACCAACGTTAATCTACTAACTCCCCTGACCGCTTTGACGGACAAAATAGCCAATTCGGGGTTATGATTGGTCAGATCGCCTGTCAATCAAACTCCCAGTGAAGGGTTAATTAATGACTGAGTGAATTAACCCTTTAAGGGACTGGATTCATTCTGATTGGCGAAAGTTAGTGCATGTTGACACACCTACGTGGAAAACGCG
>CM076064.1:1465000-1485000 GCA_038088235.1 Zacco platypus
CAAAATAATAATAATTAAAAGATTTCCGTATAAAGCCAGTGATACTAAATAATTTTAATTAGATGAAACTCATGAGATGTCTAAATGAAGTACCAACCGTGTAAATTGTTTCTTCTAAAACTTAATAAAACAGCTTGTTTTCATACAAACTTAACATATTTCCCCTCAAATTCTCCTTTCTGTAATAAACATTGTGCATGAGTGATTTTTTTTTGGGAACATTGGATTTTTTGGAATTCCAATTATTCTAAATAACAAAAGAAGTTTAAGCAAATTACAGACATTTGATGTTTTAAGCATAAAATCAAGTTATCATAAACACTAATATCCATTTAGAGGTCTAAATGAAGTACCTCATCTCTCCGAGAACTTGCAGGATGAAATAAAAACAATATTTGACTTAAAAAAAAACTTGAGAAATGTTCATTCTGAGATTCAAAGACTTAGTGGAGAAACATCTGAGAACAGAGAACGAGCGTTACATTGCACATACATTGAGACAAATGTCATCTAACAGCTCAATATCATTTCATCAAAGCTGTAACATTCAAATGATGACGTGTTTAACAAAACACACTGATAATCAGAGGGAATACTGCGTTCTCCATGCTTCCACGTTTATGGACCTTGTCATGTTTAATCCTGTGCAAAAATGACAGTCTCACCAAATAATGATCAATTCGTTCGACAAATGTGAAACGGAGGCGAGCGCGAGTTGCAAAACGCACAAAACCGTAGTATACCGTCACAATACGCACGATGCAAAAAACCCCGGAAGGATGCCATTCCAAACATCTTTGACTTCCAACAAGATTCTTTAGCATCTAAGCTCATGTTAAACTAAAGCATCATTCACAATCCAAACACTTTATTAGATCTCAGATTATCTCCATTCGTCGAGTCTGAACTGATTTCCAGTTAAATTTGGGTCACTGTTGCTGCACGAATCCCATCTATTGATTTCCGAGCCTCTTTCTCTGCTGCATTACACTGACGTCCACGACTCCGCTGTAAAACTATATATTATTAATACAGCGCAGGGAAATCTAACATTTAGGTTTGAGAACGTGAGGAGAAGCGACCAGGGTTTCCTCTCAGCCGCCGGTCGGGTTGAACTGCGACAAACGCCGTAATCCCATTAACAAATTGATGTTTTAAGAAACCGGGGCTGAAAATAACTAAGGACTAGTAGCCTACTTAAAGAGAGTTGGCTCGGCTCGTGTCACATTTAACAAACCTTAGCACTTCCTACACGAGTTTTTGAGTGAATTAGCGCTCCTGGACTTTCCGCATCATTAAAATAAGGTTCTGTCTCTTTGCAGTGCTTCACGTTCCCCCGCTCATCCCGAGAGCACCGAAGTCAAAGGATTTGTGTCACTGGCTTATTAGCTCGAGTAATGCTTTCACAGTTTAACATCTCCAAACCTCAGCGGTGACCAGAAACATCTTCGCCCGTCTAAAAACAGATGCAAATGTGAATGTGTCTGCATGAAACCTGTTGATTTTACTGAGCAGTTCAGCTTTGAATCATTGACGCCGGTACAGCGTTAAAACAGCTCTGATTACATCACAGCAGAAATACAGTAAAAGCAGTGAGAAATTATTACAGTTTAAAATAGCAGTGAATGTAATTTATTACATATATATACATAAATCACTCTGATATGATGATTTGCTGCTCGAGAAACATTTATAGTAATGTAGACGAATAGAATTGATTTGAAATAGAAATCTTTTGTAATATTTGATCAGTTTAACCCTCTGGTGCTCCTCCCACGGCAGTCAAAAATGACCAAATCATTTATTTTATTTTGTATTTTTAGAGCATTTTATGGTACTAAATTACATTTATGCAGTAGTTTATAATCCACTTTTTGAGCATAGACATGAAAATGACATTTCCAAGCTCATAAATCTTGAATATTTTGCTCAGATTGAAGTGTTTTTAAAGATTATTGCTGACACGGAAAAAGCGAACTTGATGAAATGGGAAAAAAAAATGCACCTATTTAATTTTTACATCTTTGCAAAACATGTTTCACTCAAAATCAAAGCTGTAAATCTAAACTTGAAATTTGAGGTCGATATCTAAAAAACAAAGAGCGTTCAGTAAGATTATGTTTGGCCGCAGTCTCCCGTCTCATTTTTGACTGCGAGGAGCACAAGTGACTGTTTTTTTGTACACACAGCAAGTTCCACAACCGTTCCGATGGATGTAAACAGCAGTTAGAAACGAGGACACAAAATGCTAACTTTGACAGTTTGAATGCCAATAAAGTCATTTAGCCTGTTTTACACCCCTGACTCATTGATACCATCAGTGTTTATTATGAACAGTGTACAGTTGCAATGTTTGCGTGACACAACCCAACATTCCCCAAATCGAAAGGAAAACAGTGTATAATGAATTTACTTAGGAAAACTCTGCACGTTAAGTCTAATAACTGACCTGCCGATGTCATAATACTAACAAAACATATTCTGACTGCTTATTTTCACAGCCTGTAATTATATAGGCAACACGAGTCGTACTACTTCCTGCGTTTGTGTTTTCTAGGCCAGTTCTCATCACACGTCTAACCTAATTTGTCTGCACTAATCAGTAAAAGTATAGAAGTACAAGCGTTCTGTCAGGCCGAGACTTCCAGCTATTCGGAGATGGTCTCCATATCACATGCTATGAATTATTCATATATGCAAATGCAGAACTTCAACATGCATACGATAAATCCCTCCCCATACTCACTGCCATTTACAATCACAACAAACATCAGTTTTCTTAAGCAGCAGCAGCGAGTCCTTTTTTTCCTTTATGATTTTGCATGTTTTCTCAGATCCGAATGTTTTCGTGGTTGTTATTCAGAGCGAGTCTTTGGCTACGGATGAAATGTTGTTCATAGTGTCTTTTGTAATGTGAAAAATGATAGCGGCCCACCACAGAGATCTTGGTTTCAGGCGGATGCTATCGACTTACTGTGTGTTCGCTTCACTGGCTACAACAAATGAAGCTGGAGGGGATGGCACACCGGTCCGATGTTTGCTGATAAGAGGACACGAGACACAATATCACTGACTTCAGCCCGCACGAACCTTCAGTGTCTTAACTCTGAGCTACTCCTGTCCTGTCTGTCTCCTATGAAATAAAAAACACACACTTCAAAATAGGCGAGCGACAGATGGCAGACGGCACATTTAAACCCTGCTAAATATTAACTAGAAGCTACTGTTCGCCGTTCGAATCGTATGCAAACATGTCAGATCTGATGTTTGATTAACTATCGGGTGTTTACGGTTTCATATAATTAAAGGGATCGTTCGCTCGAAAATAAAAGCACGAGTTGCTTCGGAACACAATTTCAGATGAAAGTCAATGGGGTCCAATGACATTTTGGACCCCAATGACTTCCATTGAAAGGACAAAACCAGTTTAAAATATCATTTAACATATCTCATTTTGCGTTTTGCAGAAGAAAGGAAGGTTTGGAACGACACGAGGGTGAATAAATGATGACACAATTTGAATTTTTGGCCCTTTAAAGCTGATGCGTACACACTTTTCAACGGTAAAATACTTTGTTAAATGACAACCAAGCGATTTGTAGTGGAATCAGACATTTTTCACAAAACATGAACGAACATACTTGTGAAAAACATAAACAAGTTGTCCCTGAATTGAATGCATGAATTAATTTATGAACAATTCACACGTTTGTGTTTCATTAGAGACGCCACATGATTTTTGATAGCGATGCACTAAAAACAGACGGATGACAACATTGTAAAAACGATCCCCGTTCACACGGATCCATAAAAGTAGTAGACGGCGATGTCACTTTGTAAAGAAACGCGGCGTTTATAGACCGAACGCATGATACGCACGCTCACGACGTCCCACAGAGACAATAACGGTAGCTTCGAAACACAGGTCCCCAAAACGCTGATGTCATGTAAATAAACAACAAAACGTATAAAAAGTTTTCCATTTTTAGTTGTGTAAATGGCCCATAATTGTGACAGCTCACATCCAGGTGACATTTGGACACAGTGAAAATGTTTTAAATAAAGAAAATGAGATCATATTAAGTTCATAGGTATAGCAATGCATACATAAATTGACTTAAATTAATCAGAACAATTCACTGTCGTGTTTTTACACAGCAGCTTTAACAAACAAAACAATCACAAAACAAAAATGACGCACTGAGCTTTGAACAAAAGAGCGTAACGCTTTTATAATTATTAATATCAAGTCCTTTACAAATAGTCACCGTGTACAGCAGCCGTTTGCATGGCAAGGTTCACAGAATTCATCATACATGTGCTGCGAGCCCTTACGGATCCGTCTCCCGTGCCGAGACGGAGATATTTTTGAGATATGTTCTTCGGCTAGAGAGCAGATCAGTCTTAGAATTCAAAAAGACACCTTTCAGACCAAAAACACAAATGTATCAGTTACGGATTAGTTGTTTCCTTTTAAGTCGCATGAAGTAAGTGCATATTGAGTGCAGATCAAGTCAGGCATGTCATGTTGAATACGCTCATCACGACAGGGTCACATTCCACCACAAAATCAAAAATACATTTTGCATAAAGGAAATGAAGCATATTTTTGTGATATTTTCATGATGATGACGCACAAAATCTCTTACTTTTGAGTTTTCATTGATTCTAATGACTGTAATACAGATTATTTTATTTAAATCTAAATAAACACTTTACTGAAGGGGCGTATGATGTCGTCACCATGCAAAATATAATCTTATTTTGGGGTGAAATATTCTGAGACTCACTCTATTTGCACTTCCTATATATTTAGCCGTTTAATACTGATGCTTCTGAAAAGCTACTACAAACCACATGTCTTTTTGTTTCCAATTAAACTTGTTTACTTGTGGATAACGAGATGATAATGACCTGCATAGGGAGAGAACATCATTTATACTGGTCTACAGAATCTACACAATGCTAGAAGTGTCTATTAGCAGAAGAGTAACAGCCGTTAACCTGTTTAAGTCCTGATCTAAGTGTGTTGGTTTACCAAAAAAAAAGAAGGAAAAGAGCACTATTTGTTTTTTTTTCCCAGGAGAAATGAGCAATTGCTAGAGAAAGACTGTGAGGGTGGGTTTGCGTGCGAGTGTGTGTCAGTCTCTTGCACGGGGCGGTTGATAATATTGTTGCGTCGGTCGAGAGCGTCGAGGTTGTCCGTCTCCTCCTCTTCGAAATTCAAGGGAATTCTCATAGTAAATGTCTTCGTCATCCTGTAAAGAAGTTACCAGGACATGAGTGACTAATGTTACTAATAAACGCTCTATCAGTCATGGCAAACAGAAGACAGACTGGTCTTTAAATAAATACAACACAGCCAAAAAAAAACGTAAATTTGGGAATCTGGAACATGTGTGTCTTTAATACACAGGGCTTGACATTAACTTGTCCGGGATGAGTGGATATTTAGAAGGAAGAAAGAATTTGTAGCCTGATTAAAATGTCAATAACAAAATAGCAGCAAAACGTGAGAATGACATTTAGTGTATATAATGTTCTGACGGTCACAAGCTGATAATCAGGAGAGGAGAAATCGAAAGCGCGGCACGCACAATGAAACTCAGTTAACGTACTAAAAATTTATATTTATAACATATGATATCGGTTAAGCAACATCACACGACTACCATCACGATTGAAAATATGACAGATTTAACATAAGCAGTTAACCTTGACTCACTCATCCGTGTTATTAATAAAAGATTCAGCACTTTGAACAAATTGGTTGAGTCAAAGATTCAATGACTCATTCATAAACAACTGCCTCATTCTTGAATGAATCAGCCGTTTCAACGAATCGTTTCAGTGAATGACTCAAAGGGCTTTATTTTAATGATCGTGGTCTGAAGCGCAGGTGCATTTAGGGGCGCGTTCGAATCCGCTTTTGCTAGTTTAATGATGGAAAAAATGGTCTGTGCGCCAGGTGTATGATCTTAATGACTCATGGGTGTGTTTTGGGCATAACATGCTAAAGTGTCATCTCCCATTTCCTTTAAAAGCCAGTTGCATCATGTCGGAGTGCTATTTAAACGGATTATAGACACTCTAAACTTGACGAGTCAGTTTAAATACATGCGTGTATTGCCACGATTGGTCAAATAATTAGCCAATTTCATTCATCATATCCATTATGACATGTAGGCATTTTTATCTTTATGTAATACAATATTTTACATTGGAATCCTTTTATTTTTAATATTTGGCATGTTTACTGCGCCATTGACTTCAGAGCAGGTTTTTGTTGCTCAATGGCGCAGCCGTTTTCAGTTCCTCAAAATAGCAACGTGCCAACGAAGATGGGCGCGAATGCGTTTGCCATTTAAACAACGTGGTGCTGGACGTGAAAATGATAACCGCGTTAGCAAAAACAACTTGTCGCGCGTGGCGTCACACATATGATAGGGCACGATGACTCACTCATTAAGAAGTCACCTGCCGCCACCTACTGGCGGTTTAGTTTCATTTCTTATTTGTATTTAAGAAACATGTAAAATAAATTCATAACATTATTTAATGCAGTTATAATTTTTCAGTGTAAATGATTTAATTTGGTAACCGCCCCATAACGTCTTAATATTCTAACTGAATTTATTGAACAAATGTAAGAATTTAAAATGAAAGATAAAAGATTCATTTAATAAGATTAGGGGGGGGGGCCTTTATAAACGGTAAAAAAAAAAAAAAAGTTAGCAGATTTAAATGGCAAAGCTGACGAGAATAAAAATCCGATTTGACCGATTTACTTGCGCGTGACAAGGTTTAATATCGAGCCCTCATGCATATGAATCTGCAGACATTTTAATAATTAAGAGATCTGTTCCAGGTGTACTTGTTGATGCCAACATAGGGAGCTGTCTACTAAGACAGCTTATGAACTGAGATGAAACTTGAAACAGGAAGACGTTTTGAAATGCATAAATAGCACTCCACATGGGCCGAACTCCAATAGATTTTAACATTAGAATGCTGCTACGCTAATAGCGCAACACTCTAAAACAGGGTTTTCAAACTAGGCTCAGTTTTTACTAAACTGTAAAACAAAAACAATGCTTCTTTGTATATGCACTCTTCTTTGACTACTGCACAACTGTGCAGATTGCCACCTAGCGAACATTCACCTTGCGCATGCGCTGTTGTACACGCACCGTCAAAAACCGGGCTGGACGCGGACCGTGTGCTCGGACCGTCCCGATGACGAGCATTACGTCACGTGGACAGTGCGCAAACCGTCGCAGGGCGCGGATGGCCGAAGTATGCTCTGGGTTTAGAGAATCTCAGGCGATCAGATGCTTACCCACACATCCATGTGCAGAGGTTTGATATTGTGAAGCAGAACTTCTTCGCAGTTGCCGTAGTCACTGAACACGACCACAGCCGTCGAGCCCGAGGGGTGGACGGCGTCGATCCTCGCCCGATAAAACTGCCACGAATAAGCAAGATGTTACACGTGAAGTACACGAAATGGAAAATGCAATTATGATAATAATAAATGCAAATGACTGACCTTATTGTCTTCCCAGTAGAGGGCGAGGCATTGGTCACCTGCTTTCCAGTTTACATAATTATTCATGTCAGCTGGCTCTCTCGGACCTTTGATTGGACCGGATCTCTTTTTGGGGGCGGAGTTATGCGTGCTGGTTTGCTTTTGAGGCGGGCCTGAGGACTGCGACTTGATTGGACCGGTCCGCCGGTGATCAAAATCACCATTAGGGATCTGCGTGTTTGAAACCCCTCCCGCTTTGATGAACTGGCCCGATCCCGCATCCTGCGAAAAGTCTTTTTTCATTGAATCTTGGGAACGCTCAAAGTAGCCTGAATTGGGCCTTTCAGGCCTGCCTTTCCTTCTGTTGTTCGCCTCATATCTTCCTTTAGGATCTGAGCCTGAAGCAGGAGGATTTGAGGATTTGGGTGCCGCGGGTCCGTTCGATTGGTTTTTCCTAAATGAAGCAGGATCGGACCGTCCTGTCCCGTTCTGCTCTTTCCATCCACCATTATGGGGTTCCTGCTGGAAGCCCTTTGATCCGCCATGATCCTTTCCTGGCTGTTCCCTGGACTTCCCTGTCGAGGAAGAGGTGTATGAAGACGACGCAATTCTAGCATCTTGACTGTCATTCTTCCATCGCTCTGATCCTCCTCTTCCTGTTCGCTCTCCATCCCTCCATTTCTGGGGCTGGGAAAAGGTGGAAGAGGCTGGGCTAGGTTTAGGGAAGTCTCCATCCTTCTGGAAACGCGGAGGCCTGTCGTTTCTCTGCGACCTTCCTTCATTTCGAGGAGGGTGTTTGGACTGGGCGGCGTCTCTGGATATTTGATCGGTGTTGGGGAAAGTCATCTTAGCTTGGTGGTCTTGCAGTGAATGCTGGTTCTTTGACTCTAAAAGGTTAATTACAAGAAAAACATGGTCAATTACTGCACAGTTTGGGGAAAAAATAATTCAAAGACTTGTTTAAATGATATAAATGCATGTTTGATAAGTATGATTTTCTGATTTTTTTTTCTCCCATGTGGCACAGATCGGATATGATCCACAAATGTGCCAGCAGGATTCTGATATTCCCAGATCAGTTTCATATGGAAGCTTGTTTCCACCACTGAATAAAAAAATGAAGGAAATTGCGACTTTTTATCTCACAATTCTGACTTTCTCAGAATTGTGACGAGTCATAAATTATCAGATAGTCGCAATTGAGAGTTATAAAGTCAGAATTTTGATATAAAGTCATAATTACGTGTAATAAAGTCAGAATTGTGATTTAAAAATCGCAATTACAAGTTATAAAGTCAGAATTATGATATAAAGTCATAATTACGTGTAATAAAGTCAGAATTGTGATTTAAAAATCGCAATTACAAGTTATAAAGTCAGAATTTTGATATAAAGTCATAATTACGTGTAATAAAGTCAGAATTGTGATTTAAAAATCGCAATTACAAGTTATAAAGTCAGAATTATGATATAAAGTCATAATTGCGTGTAATAAAGTCAGAATTGTGATTTAAAAATCGCAATTACAAGTTATAAAGTCAGAATTTTGATATAAAGTCATAATTACGTGTAATAAAGTCAGAATTGTGATTTAAAAATCGCAATTACAAGTTATAAAGTCAGAATTATGATATAAAGTCATAATTACGTGTAATAAAGTCAGAATTGTGAGATATAAACGTGCAATTCTGAGCAAAACGTCAGTCTTTTTTCCCTCAGAACTGGACTTTATAACTCTCAATTGCGACTTTATATGACGCAATTGCGAGAAAAAAAGAAAAGTTGCAATTATCCTTTTTTTTTTATTTTTATTGCATGGCAGAAACAAGCTTCCATAGTTCCAGGCCTCATTTATATGTGTAAATAAATCTGATATGAACCAGATACTGTACGTGTATGTGTGTCTGTTATGTTAGCAGAGAGATTGGATATTCCCGAGACGTATATCATTGAAAAAGCGTTGATCACATGACTCTTTTTAATGGCACAATGGATGCCCAATGCTTTGCTGACCTTTAAAGACGGCGCGGAAAACAAGCTAGTTTGATCATTTCGTCTGCGTCCATTGCAAGTCGTACCGTTTTTACTTTCTTACCTTTGTTTCGTTTCGGACATAGGTCACTTTTAAAAGAAATTCTCAGCTGGTCATCAAAGAAAAACTTACCACATAAATAATAGAATAAATGAAAATAAAAATAGAATAATATAATAAAAAAAAATAACCACCAATAGAATATTTCAATCTTAGCAAAGAAAAGCCTCGCTGAATAGTCTGTTGTTCTGCATTTCTTTAGTGTCTTGCAGCATGAGTGCCACGGCATGCATTTAAATCACTTTGTTGAGAAATAAGTGGTAATAACTACAAGTTCATTCAAAAAACCCAGACAGTCTCTTCATGGAAATACCAACTAATTAGATGCAGGACACAGTGATGATGCAGTGCTCTTCAAAAGCACAATAACATTGTGTTTCAGGTCATTCTGACCCAAAGCAACACGCTGAATGTTAAAACGGAGCGGACAAACGGTTTCTCCACATATTAGCCCTGTCTGTTTTCTCCTAAAGCCATATGTCAGGCAGAGCTTACCAGCCGCAGAGACTTATCTAAAGCTGACTAATAGAAGCGCCTTCATTTGGGAATGGCCATCTGTTTGACGCCGCACGGTTCTGCAGCCCACAGGGACTCGAACATGAGAGATTAAAAATCCTGATACGACGGTAGGATTTCCTCCATTGCACATCCAATAGGGAGGAATGAAGGATCGTTTACAGTAATTACAGTAAAATAAACTCACAGGTTGATCATGATACAAAACAAAGTAGGGACTTTTATCATCCCCATTTTGTAATTATGATCAGATAACTACATTATCACATTTTTAACAGATGCTTACCAAATAAATAAATAAATAAATGTAAATGAAATATTGATTTGAGCTGGAAAAATCTGTTTACTATGCAGTGTTACTGTTAACTAAGACTATTACAAATTAAAAAAGCGGATATAAAATATAAATAATAGATGAAAAACTTAAAAACATAAATGAAGCAACTAACTGAAATAAGTTGAAAGGCCTAAAATTATAATGAAATAAAATTAAATAATAGCTAATTATTAAAAAAAACACTACAAAATTACATAGTTAAATTTAAAAATAACAATAAAAGTTAACTCAAAATATTAATAAATACTATAATCAGGGTTTCCATTACAAAATTACATACTTTTCCAGACTCTCTTTAAATCTTTCAGACCATATTTATCATCAATGGTTCATACAGCATTATCTTCAGCGTCATATTTGGCATCTGTAAACATTTTTATTTTCTTTGTTTTTTCAGTGATTTTTGATAGGAAAATAGTGTGTATATAATAATAATAATACTAAACTTTATTTTATATAGCGCCTTTAAAAGTAGCATCTCAAAGCACTTTACATAACAAAATGAAATTAAAAGATACACATAACAGTGAAATGAAAATAAAAAGCCAGTATAATAAAAAAGAAAGAAACTTAGGAGCCAAAGAGGAAAAAGCCCGATCACCCATAGTTTTTAACCGTGTTGTTTGGACAGTTAAAATAATAATAGTATAATATTGCATAAACAATACTCAACACTGTTCCTATTCACAAAATAAGCCCTACTATCTGCTTCCGATATTGGCCAATTCAGACATCAATTATTTAAAGAAGCCCAGATTGTAAAGCACAACAAAAACATAAAAAAGGTCAATTCAATGTACCGTCAATGGAGAATGTCCCCATTTTTGACTCCAGGAAGTCAAACAGCGTGCTGGGCCCAGATGGTCTTCCTCCGGCTTCCTCATCCTCATCTTGTCTGGAGCGTCCCCTTCCACGACCCTTTCCTGTAAGAGAATAGACAAACTGTCAAATTAAACAATGCTTTAGACAATTAAAGTCTATTTTCTGTGCTTTCCTCTCTCCTTTGCATCCATATTCAGCAAAATCCTGCTTCATGAAGTATTTCCACGAGTGTTGTCAAGAAATTTTTAATCTAATTAATTGCACATTAAATTTGAACCTATCCAAAATTAAAAAGATAATTTAAAGTCATTATTGTGTTAAATGAGAAAAGCATCAAAGAGATATTACAAAAAGTAGCTTTTTAATGTTTTTTATTAATATGAAAAATTTTTTTTTTTTTTAATGAAATGACACTCTAAATAAAGTCATTGAGTGATTTGATCTTTGATTCGATTCGTTCCAACGGCTGATTCATTCAGGAATGAAGTAAATGGCTGCCTTTATGAATGAGTCATTGAATCATTTATTCGTTCAAAACGCAGATTCATTCAGAAACGAAGCGCCGCCGTGTGTTGATCAAAGACAACCGTTCGGCTCTGGCTTTATAGGTAATGTTTTTGAGTCTATAATACAACAATATCACATTTTGACTGCCATTCAGGACAAAAACAGCACTCGTGTGATATTGCTCAACTATATCACGATATAAATATGAGACAAAAACTCACACAGGGACATTTTTGCCCTGATGTCCTGAATTTTAGAGTTGTTGTTCTGCTTCATGTTAGTTACCAATCTGGAGCGTGTGCGTTAAATCCGTTAATTTTAAACGTGTTATTTTCTCCCCCATAACCAATTAATTATATTAGCCATTAAATCAACAGCCCTAATTTCCACACAAATGACATTTCGGGAAATAAATGCAATGCAGTTTATATGCAAGTCCAGAACCGAGATTGGCCAAAACGAAACAAAAAACCTGTTGTTTATTCCTCTAAACACACATTTGGCAACCAGACAGTTCTGATCGATGAGCGGTGCATCTCTGTCAATGGGTTTTATATTGCCTTTAATTTTATTTTATTGCAGAGTGAACTGAATAAACAAGAAAAATGGACCTACACAAGAAAGAAAACATTAACCATAAAACAAAACCCACTAGTTTTTAAGCAACCGACACAATCCCGCAGCCTTCGTTCATGAGCGATTGCGTATCTCGCAACTGTCTGAAGGCTTTACCTCGAGGAAGTGGTCGGCTTTGGTCCATCTGGGCGGCTTTGGGGTGGTTTGTTCCGGTGAGCAGGAAGTTGAGGGCCACCTCCACGTTATTGTTGTTATCCAGTAGGGCCTGTCTGGCCGCCTCACGGTTAAAGCCCATCTCCATGATGTCCCTCAAAGCTCGCTCATCAACCTTGAAGAGACCGCAGCAACATGAAACATCAGAACGGGAATCTGAAGAACTTGAGGGTCATCAAGCATTGCATTAAAATCCATCAAGCAAGGACAAAAGAACAGATGTAGGAAACATGCAGAGCACTACTCGAGTACAAAAACATGGACATTAAACTTAAAAACAAAACCGAAAACCAGGGACACAGAGAGGTCACATCGACAGACGCTTACGTCAGTCATCAATTCGTCTTTCCACAAAAGAAGGGCATTTACTTGCGTCTCCACTGGCATTAGAGGAAAATAATGCCATATAATTATGAATAATTGCCCACTGTACAATTTTTGGGCACTCGAGGTGTTTTTACAGATTGTTATTTAAGAAACACAGCAGAATTTGAAACCATTAGCACTTCCATGTCCTTTTTTTTCCCCATAAGAAATAAACACTTTTATTCAGTGAGGACATATTAAATTGATCAAAATAGACATATAATTATACTTCCTCCGTTTTTTTTAACATTAATGTAATGGATTATCAATGACCAATACATTTGTTACTGTAAACGCTGTTCTTTTGATCGTTCCATTCAAAGAATCCTGAAAAATAAAACGCATCACGTGTTCCAAGAAAAATAGGATTTTCAACCTTGATAATAATCAGAAATTATTATCCGTGAAAATAAAAGTTGAAGAAATTAATAATCCTACTAGCACTAATAATAATAATGTTATTATTAAAACTATTTAAGGAATAATCACAATTTCTCTTCCATGTTTTAATTTTAACAGTAAAGTGCAGCACTTTGTTTTGAGAAAATTTTTAATTTCATATGATTAAAAGAAATTAAATGACTGTTTTATGCCTTCATTTGATTGACAGAAAAATTGAAATACACAACTTAGAATTTCTGAAAACAAATGAGATCATAAAAACAGCATTCAATTAATTAGACATGCTTTTTGATTAATAAAATTTAATTAAAATGGATTCCAGACAGAACACACAGAATTTGGTATAAAAAAAAATAAAAAATATTCATAGGGCCCTAAAAAATTTTACACTTAGAAGTTACACTTCTAATTAAATTGTATAAGTTTCATGCTTTCAATTAATTAGATATGCTTTTTGATTACTAAAATTTAATTAAACCATCAAAATGGAATTCAGACATTTTAAAACAGAACACACAGAAAAAAAATAATAGTTTAATAAAAAAACTTTCGTTACACTTCTAATTAAATTGTGTAAGTTTCATGCTTTTTGATTACTAAAATTTAACCATTAAAATCGAGTGCAAAAAAATTAAAACAGAATTTGGGAAAAAAAATGAAACTGATTTCAGATGAGCGGAAGCGACTTCCTTCCAAACATTTAAAAACATCAATAAAATCTCAGCTCAGATTCCCAGGTGATGCTCCTCATCTGTGCAACACTGAGCCCAAAAACTACATTTGTACATTTCCTGTGCACGTCTGTATAAAAATAACCACCATAAGTGTTTTATCATCTCCAAATACAAGAGTCACTGATGTCTGGAGAGTGATGTACACTGATGAACACCGGACGTCCTCGAGATGCTTGAATTACGGCTAAATTTACTAATGGCGTATTTACAACAGACTCGTTGTTTTCAGTGGTGATCACACCACAACTGCTCTTCTCTACTGAATGTTGGATCTTAACTTAATAAAATAAAGAGTCAGCATTTGGATCTTCACCATGTTTCAAGAGGAAGAACTTTTCACTCCCCACAACTTAAAAACTGCTGACAAAAATGTAATTTATGTTTATGATCTTTGCATCTTACTAGATCTCTGTAAACTCCTTCTGACTTGTTCTCCGTCCACGGCTTTTCTCTCTCCTCTCTTTTTCTTTGATAGGCGTCTCGATTCTTGTAGGTGGATCCTGGATTGGCGAGGTTTCCGCCTGCATTACCTCCACCGCCAAACGTACGCGTCTAGAAGACAACAGAGAGCAGAACTATGAAAAACACAACGCATCTCCAGCGTTTTAAGATCTTCCATTAATACACTCGACACCATAAACAACATCATAAGAGCATTTTGAAAGTTCAAGCTGCTTTGGAAATAGTCCAGGTGCCGCGGAGGCAAAGTGTTTAATCATTTCTTTGGCGTTCGCTTATCACGTTTCATTCGTAATTACATACTCGAAATCAAACATTTCTTAATTAAATATCGGAGAATATTAAGTTCACCCATGGCCTCGGGATACGGTGACGAGAATGAACAAATTCAATTATATATTGCTCTAATACATCAATGTTTCATTATCAAAAGGTGCTATTTTGTTGCAGGGGATGAATTGAAATGCCAATATCTTCGTGCTTCGTGTAAAATCGGAGCTTTATATGTACACTACCGGTTGAAAGTTTGGAATAAAATGTCATGTTTTTGGCTCACCAAGGCTGCACTTAATCAAAAATACAGTAAAAACAGTGAAATATTATTACACTTTAAAATATGAATATTTATATCCAGTGATCAGAGCTGAATGTTCAGCATCATTACTCCAGTGATCCTTCAGAAATCATTCTAATATGATGGTTTGCCGCTCAATAGTTGTTATTATTATTTTGCCTTTTATGGGAACATTTTTTTGTCAGGATTCTCTAATGGATAGAAAGTTCAACAGAACAGCCTTTATTTGAAATATAATCTTTTGTAACATTATAAAAGTCATTTTTGATCAACTTCATACGGAATAAAAGCATTAATTTCTTTTTTAAACTTGTGCAAATCAAGCAAATTCAGCATATCAGAATGATTTCTGAAGGATCATGTGACACTGAACACTGGAGTAACGACGCTGAAAATTATAATATATATTCACGTAGAAAAGTTATTTTGAATTGTAATAATATTTAATTAATAATTAAATGCAGAAGAGACTTTTTTCAAAAACAAAACAAAAAATGCCCCTTCAAACATACAGTCACAGTTAATAGTTTTAAAGGAATCTCGTCAGGGACGACGGCACACCTCTTTACTCTTGGCGACCTCTGCGATCGCAGCGGTTCTTTGTTTCTCGAACTCGTCGTTGTCGTCGGCAGATTTGACAGCGCTCGCGCTCTGAAGGGTCTTCCTCTGATCCAGAGCCCTGCTGTCCACCTGCTCCTTATGAGCACATTTCTACAGAGAGATGAGCAGATTATACAACACCGATCTCCAGGAAAATCAAATCAACCTCATAAAAAAAACAGAGTTGAGTCCTGACCTGTCCAAAGGGAACGAACGGAGGAGGTCCACCTTCTGCACCAACGTTTCTACGGCTGTGCTTGGCCAGGCTCTTTTGCGAGGAAAGAGTTAGATGTGTGAATATAGTGCGACACTCAAAATCTTTGGACCTTTTAGGTAAATAAATGTGTCTTCGTGCTTTTTTGGCTTTGATTGATCATTAATAAAATCATCTGTTGCCAGTGTGTCATCCATCAGCGAGCTAAAACATGACAGATGGCCACACACACTCCACACTGTGGATTCTGTTTCTTAACTTTTAATGAATATAACCTTTAAGGGGGTCATATTTTCAATTCAATATTTTTGCATCTCTTCATTTTTCCCCCTCTAGAGCCCACTTATAATGACACTTTAGTTTCATAATTTCACACCCACTCTCTGAAACTCAGAATTAAAACCAACAGCTTTTGCTACACTGTGTTTAGGAATTCTATATGTAAATGTCTTCTGTTGTGATTGGCTGAGCTCCGTATGCTAATGCCGTTCATTAGGGCGGGTCAAATTGATGGGTGGTGATGTGTTAATTCAATTTACAGAATATATTAATGAGCTCAGTGCCGACAACCATGACATATTTCAAATGATGAACATTAAACAAAGGTTACATTTCATAAATAAGCAAGATAAAAACAACACGTCCCCTTTAAAGTGCATCATATTATGTAAAAACACGCATCTCACCCTCTGAAACTCCCATTTGTCAATCATGTGATCCACCTCGCCTCCGAGAACGGCGATCTTGGAATCGTCCAATAGCAGGATGCCGTTCTTTACCAGAACGTCCCCCAGGAGCTTCACTTTGGTTCCAGGCGGAGTGTTCAGACTGAAAGTGGAGCAGAAATCAAATTAAAGTGGATCGATCACTGAATAACAGCAGCGGTAAATCGATCACTTCTTCTTTTAATGAAAACTCAAGTGAGGTTGGTGAGATTTTTTAATGTTTTTGAAAGAAGTCTTTTCTGCTCGCCAATTTATTTGATCAAAATTACAGTAAAAAAGTGAGATATTATTACAATTAAAATCATCTGTTTTCTATGTGAATATTTAGTAAAATATAATTTATATCCAGTGATCAAAGCTGAATTTTAAATGTCACATGATCCTTCAGAAATCATTCTAATATGACGATTTGATGCTCAAGAAACATTTATGATTATTATCAATGTTGAAAACGATATTTTTGTGAAAGTATTTGCTTAAATATTCTTTGATGAATATAAAGTTCAAAGGAATAGCAATTATATGTAACAATTTTACTGTCACTTTTGATCCAATTTAATATGTCCTTAGTGATTATAAGTATTAATTTCTTACAACAACAACAACAAAAAATCATTCTAAACCCATTTTCCAGGTCATATTTCACCCTAAAACTGAAAGAAAAAAGGAAATTATACTTTAAAGCAATAAAACCCATTAAGATCTGATAAACATTTTCCACACTTCCCACTCATTACAGCATTATTTTTTTCTCATCAAAATAAGGAAAGTGTGCATATTTTGTAATAAAGACAACGTCACAATGTCTTTCTTCATATAAAAATGATTCAAAACATAATTTATGAACTTTCCCTTTTTGGTTTTGGGGTGAAATGTGAGCCAGGGATTTCTTAAAGAGACCTAAAAAAATAAAATGGGTCGATTTTCCTTATTCGGCGTCCGCAATGACTTTCCAAAAAGCGGTGGCTAGAGAATTTAAAATTCATAATTGCACTTCTCTGCTTTACTTGCTTCTATTTCCTGGTTGTCAATCAGGGGTTTTTTTCTCTGATGTGTTTCAGCTTTAGTAAGTGTGGGGCATTTGCTGTAAGTTGGGATTAAGAACTGGCTGTTTGACTTTAATTAAAGATTAAAGAGGGGGAGAAGGGATGGATTGAGCGAGGAAGAGTCAGAAACTCTATTTTCCCCTCACAAACACTCTAATACCCGGAGGAGAGAAACGGAGCAGTGAATTTTCCAAAATGCAGGCTTATTTCCTCAAATGTGTCCCCCTGCCTGCACCCTGATCAAATGTTAATGCAACTCTCTGCACTGCAGAAGAGGCTCCTGCTAAAAATACATCCCACGCACACCTCCCTGCTCTCCTACATGCCAAATAAACTCAACTTTCCCTGGTCCTCTCATTAGAAGAGCCCGGGGAGTTTGACAGGACTCACACCACCAACATGTGACGTGACGACTGCAATTACGGACTTTCCTGACCGCTCCGTCGGCACGAAAGTGATGTAGGAGCCGATACGAACCCCCCAGAGCCAGCGGACAAAACACTGTTTGTTCCGGTACAACGCCTCTGTTCGCTCAAACACTTTCATTTGAAGGTGAAGCATGTGTTTGAAACGAGCAACGACAAACTGAACGCCTAATTTTCAGAAAATTTAAAACAGTCATAATCATTAATTGAAAAAAAGTTCCCTTCAGTTATTAATTATATCCCTTAAAATCTGTCATTAATAATCAAAATTACATTTTTTTCCTGTGAAAATGCGTTAAAATGGCTGGGATGCAACTCGACACCCTTGCATGAATATGCAAATTGGCCCCGCCTCCACTCAATCGCAGCAGCTCGGATCACCTGACCCGTCGCTCAACTGCATGATGGGAATATCGCTTTAATTCAGCTCTATGTGACTGAAGCAGAAACTGATTCAGAAGAGGCTCAGAATGATGATGCGTTCATACGCTCGTCTACGTAACGCTAATTAATATGATCATCCTTCGGCTAATAACGTGCTGCTAAAATTACACAAACCATGTTCCCGTTCGAATCTCAGAGTCACACAGCTGCCTTCTGAAATCCAACATCAGTGGAGAGAAGCCACGCCCCCTCCTGACGGGATTGGTCAGATGTTTGTGACAGTAGGAAACCCTCTTTGGTTTAAGAACAAAATACTCGACTGATGAATTTGCGCATGCTTTTGTCTTAAAGCTCATTAAAAACACCACGTATAAACTACATTAAAAACCCCCACAAGGGGGTCAATTATATTTATGATCTAATTTGTGACGCACATAATCAAAGCCAAACGACAGTTCATAATTGAGCAATACCATCATATGCATGTTTCTATTCTGTGTTTGTAATTCTGCGACTGAATGAATGGGGCTTTGAGTTCAAATGAACCGTTTCATTCTGTATGTTAGCGACAGGGATGGATGTGGAGAGAGAGCGAGCGAAGGAAGGGATGAATAAAGAGCGCTCTGTTCTTCAAACGGCACAACAACACAGTCTCCACCTGTAGCTGCTGGCCGACCGCCACGGCGACGGCAGAGCGGTAATGGTCACATGGGATTGGTGGGGTTTAAGCCAATCAAATAAGTCTGAATCTGGGGTTAAAGGAAGGGGAGAACAAGAAAAGGACAGAAAAGGTCATTTGAATTTGAAGTGGCTTTACAAGATTACACCGCGTCAGATTTCTTGGACTAAACGCGAGTCCACATGATGATTATTGGAGTATGTTTTACAAGCAAATAATATTCAGTCATGTTTAATTAAATGTGTTACTTGTTTACACGCTCATTAAAGGTGCACTATGCAACTTTATTCTTTCAAAATGAACAATTTAAATACAGAGTCGATCCTTTTTCCAAAATGTGTCTTACCCTGATTCATTAAGCCTATCAGAATCAACATTGGCTCGTCTTTTCGGAGACGACGAGAACCGAGGGATTTGAAACGTTAAAGCGACGCGGAGATGATGGTGTTTTTATCACTCATCGGGTGAGTACGGTGTTTTATTGAACAGATAAAGCTCGAACAGAGTTCACCGTGAAGCTCATTTCATTATACACAGTAAAATCCCCAGAGTTAAATCAACTCTGCTCAGATAACATTTGGTCCCTCTCTAAATAGTGTTAAAGTAACACTCTTCAGAGATTGAATGTCTTTTATCTTCAGCTGATTTCATCTAAGACTGTGGCTGAAGTCAGTTGTAGTTCTTGTGTTTCTCTTTTCTTCAGTGATTCTGCTTGTTAACAGCAGGTGTTCATCATTAATGTTCAATCATCGCTTAATTAATTGCTTAATTATCTCATTAACTTTAACTCTGCTTCAGTGT
>CM076064.1:1487500-1520000 GCA_038088235.1 Zacco platypus
CTTAATAAAGCTTGGATATTTATTAACAGAACTCTGACTGTGTTCGTCTGAGAGAAGATTGAGAGCGAGTAAATCATGGGATCATTGTCATTTTTTGGATGAACTATCCCTTTAAGCCAAGCTGTTTTCTGATCAGCAGCTCAACCGCATGATCTCGCAGAAAAACGTCCTCCCGCAACATGCAGGAAGTTTTGTTGGTTTAACCGCTAGCGCATGCAACAAAAGCGACACATTCTTGGCACATCCGTGTACAAAGACGCCATTTTTCCGCATATCAACATGACATTAAAGTGCAAGAGAAAATGAGCCTGAAGTAACATCAAAAAGCATGACCCTGAATGACTCTGTGGTGCCGTGAACATCAATTCATAGTGTCTGCAGCAGAAAAGCCCTTTTCCTGCAGCTCTCCACTACATCAAAACGTCTTCCGTCTGACTCAAGGCAATTACAGAAGCTCTTATCATATTAAGAGCTACGTTTAATCAAACGGTGGGTTTTTGGCCTCATTATGGGCCACTTCACTGTGTCTGACGGGCCGGGACATTATTTCATTAAATCATCCAATTAGATGAGCTTCACTTGAGGTAATGGAGTTTACGGCCATTTGTTCACAAAACGCGAGTGAGAGAAATTCTGTTTTGACGTCGTGCTCGAAATCAATAACCTGATCAGATATCGAATCATGTGAGGTTTAGGGAATGTGAAGAACTTTCTACAGAATTCTGTGGCCACAAGTATGTAGTGTGCACAGCAGACATACTTCCTGTTTGCATGGAATACCCAGATGACCTAAAATGTGCTTGGTATACAGTATCCCACAATGCAATGCACTTGTGCGATGTATTAAGTTTCTTTCTCTATTCTGATCAGACAGCCAATAGACACGCTTACACGACTTTAAATTAAAAATGCAATAAAACTATTAAATTCATAACGACGCCACTCTCTGAATTAAACGTGCAACATCATGGGGTCATGTGACCACAACACATGCCGATGCATGCCGTCTCACACGCTACTTTTAACCCTTGAGTTCTGTTCCGGGTCAATTTGACCCGTTTAGATTTTCTAGTTGTTGGAAATACTGTTTTTTTTCTTGATATTTTGTGACTTTTTCTCATTGATCATCATGCAAAGTTTCAACATGCTGGTGTTTTTTGACATATACAAACAAAATCACTGTTACGTTCGTGATGTTCGCCGGGTCAATTTGACCCGCATATTTTAACTGACCCAAAATAATAACATTTCTTGGTTATATTTTGTTATTTAATTTTTTTTACTACCTTATGAAGCTAAAAAATGAGGTTTTCTCACTTATTTCAATACAGAAACATGTTTTAAGCAGCAGCAGTGAGTGTGAAGATCAGATCCAGAAAACTCTGGACTTTATGAAATGAGTTTACAAAACAGCCAACTTAGGAAAAGTACATATTTTCATTATACGGCCACATTTAATCGTTCAGTTATGATGTTCTAAGAAAAAAAAAAGTTAAAAAAATGTATTTATTGTATTTAAAAATGTACAATTTATTTTCAAATTTTGTCAAAACAAAACATGGTTAAAAAACATTTTCATTCAATCATATCTTCAGATATATATATATATATTGGAATATTTTAAATGTTGATATTAAAAGTTTACAGTTCGTACGGGAATCTTTGTTGTTTTTCATCGTGTGATTTTTGAGGAATTGTATTGAATCCAATTAGGGTCAATTTGACCCGCTCCATAACGAGTGTCCACAGAAATCCAACAGCGCATGAGGGTTAAATAACAACACACACTACGCACTAGCGTTCAGTCTGACTTTCCTATTCATCAAGGATTCATTAAAAAGGGCCGAAAGAAAGACAGACACACCTGATCATGGACAGATGTTTGAACTCGAGGCCAGTGCACAAGGTGTGTCCGTCCGTCATCTGCACTCGCAGCATTCTGGGTGACGCCTGCGACTCCTCGTGGTCTTTAGGAGCGGCGACATTACGAATCTTCTGCACCTGAAGGACACACGGACCCTCCAACTGTGGGAGAAAGATGAGTTTGCATCACACACACTAAAACTCAGAAAATGGCATCTCTCAGAAGTAACATCATCGACAAACAAACGTTCTTTCACCTCAGGTTCACCTCTCCTCTCACATGTATTCTCCCACTGCCTCCTGCTCATGTTCTGTTTAATAACAGCGCCATCTCGTGGGCAGC
Organism: Zacco platypus; assembly: GCA_038088235.1. NCBI lineage: Eukaryota > Metazoa > Chordata > Actinopteri > Cypriniformes > Xenocyprididae > Zacco > Zacco platypus. The sequence continues at coordinate 1,489,707 of CM076064.1, forward strand.
ATTAGCAAGTGCATGCATTCATTTTGGATTTCAGCTTAAAATCCTAATGATCAACAAAAAGTATACCTTTTCTATCCGGCCACTGTTGATGTCCGCCGGCAGGAAGCTCTTTCCGATGGGTCTCAGATCATTCTGTGGATTACATTAAGGTATAATTTATCAAGACGTTGCGGCTTCTATAGAGAGTCAAATATAAGAGAAGACAAGGTACTTACATTTAATGCTACTTGGATGATGTCAGTCAGTGATGTTTTCTCCTTCTCCGAAGAACTTTTACACTCCTCTATTCCTTCATCTGTAAGGTACCTGAGAGAAGTGTCCATTTAGAGCAAAAGTTCATCACTTACATATAAATGGGATTATTGTGTATAATGATATTCAGAAAAACATTTATATATATCCATTCGTTGTTGAACTGTAATCACGTAATTCGTTAAAAAGGAAATGTAATGTGATTATAAGCATATAACATTTTTGGAATCTGATCACATGTAATCAGTTATTATGAGTACATCATATTTATCCATGAATATCTATGATAGATGTCAGGAAAAAAAAACATACATGTTACGACAATATAATAATCAGGGTTACTTTTAAAGTGTATTTCACTACAGATTACAAAATACATGCTTTAAAAAGTCATTTGTAACGTATTTCGTTACATTACTCAAGTTTAGTAACTTAATCTAAATACTTTAGAATACTTTGTAATACTAATAAGTGTGAAACGTATACAAAAACGGTAATTTTATCTCACAATTCTCACTTTTTTCTCAGAATTGTGTGATATAAAGTTGCAATTATATTAATTAATTATAAACTCTTAATTTTGAGAAAAGTCAGAATTGTGAGAAAAGTCAGAATTGAGATATAAACTCGCAATTTTCCAGAAAAAAAGTCAGAATTGTGAGATAAAAAGTCACAATTATTACATTTTATAACTTCAGTCATCTGTAATGTGAAGCGGCTTATTCAGTATTAAATAATGTCATTTTTATGATCGCTCTTATTTTATTAAAATGATTAAAACGCTGCATATTCTGCAAACTTATGAGCAGAAATGTGATTTTTTTCCCACTGTTAGTTTCGGAGAATAAGCGTTACAGTTATCGCATTAATGTTTAAATGAAATAAATGACATTAAAACTCAAAGTAATCACTTTGGTAATCTAAAACACTTTTCAGATGTAACTGTAATCTGATTACCACCCATTTAAAATGAAATACAGTGACTCAAATCTTGTATTTTAAATACGTAACTAAGTTACTTGTGTTTCGTTACTCCCCAACCCTGATAATAATATATTTTAAGGCTAAATTGTTGTTTTTTTAATGCAATGGCCAGTTTTAATCTATTCTGCTTCCATAGAAAGATGATCTGAAATGCTATTGCACTTTATCTATTTGCATATGTAGATTTCAAATACAATACACGAGTTTTACCATAGTACACCTTGAGTAAACACTAATGCATGAGTATTATCACAGTATAACACCAGAAACTCAACATCTGAACACATATATATATATATATATATATATATATATATATATATAAGAGTTGTGTATGTATATATATATATATATATATATATATATATATTCTTATGACGTGTAATTCATAACTGATTAAAAGGGACTCAATTAGAAACTTCCGCAGCTGATTATTAAAACATCACACATGACACACATATTATATAATTATTAATAATTTACTGGTAGCAGTTGATAAATGTTGAATATCGTGCTAATGATTTAATCGCTGTCAAAAGCGCGAGAGAGAGAAAACACGAATGAAGTGACACAACCTACACGCTGTGAAGTGAATTCATAAACACTTCTAAAGCTGTCACAAAAGTAAAACGGAGCGAGTACACGAATGTAAACATGAGTTAGCGTCATTAGCATGCTAAACACAGTTAGCCGTTAGCACTCAGTAGCGACTCACCAGCCCTCTTTAGTGAGCGCTGAGCTCAGATCGCACATCTTCACATATACTGAGGAGTCTGTGAGGAATCACTGTGTGGAATATCGCTGGCTTTCCATTCTGTGTTATTCGGGATTCATTTCTACAGCGTTAGCGGCTCCAGCTGCTGGACAAAGACAGATGACGTCGCACGCGCAAACTTCTGACGCTTCACGGGTCAAAGTGCAGCGGCGCTGACGTAAAAATGAGTCTAGCGGGAAAAAAGTAAGGACGCTATGATTTGTTGTCGACCCTCCATCAAAAGCTTTAAAATCTACATTTGTATAACATTAATGTTTATGTATAATAATGTTATTGTAACTTAGTAGGTCTATACCACATTGTCCACATTCAAATCTAGGTTGAAGACACATTTGTATGTTGAATGAAACAATATACAATATATAATTGCATATTGTATATAATAATATACTGCATTAAAGGTGCAGTAAGCAATTTCTGAGAAACGCTATTGAAAGGGGATCACCAAAATACACTTGTAGCCAATCAGCAGTAAGGGGCGTGTCCACTCATTAGAGGGGAGGTGCCTGTGTTGCTTAGTGTTTTCATTCATTTGGGGGCGGGGCTATCAAGATCCTGTTAGGTAGGCGTGTTTGTTTTGCTGATTTCAAATATCAACATTGCTTTTACTGCACCTTTAATGTGTTGGGCTAATTAGTGAAGACTTTTTAAAACCCTCAGTTTGTCCCTCTGTAGAGATTGTGTGAGAGTGAATCATTTTATGTGTAAAAGAATCTAAAGGAATGATTTTGATTATTCAGTGAGTTTGTATTTGGGGACTTTGTGTTAAGAAAAGAAAGACAAAGAGGAGTTCTAATAGATTTGGGGTTGTTTTGATTCCAGTCAAGGAGGGAGAAAGACTTTTTCTTTTACTGGAATTTTTTTGTTGTTGTTGTTGAGAACATTAGAAGTCTTTATGGAAGCCCGTTTCCGCCACTGAAAAAAAAAGGAGATTATTGCGACTTTTTATCTCACCATTCTGACTTTTTTCTCAGAACTGTGTGATATAAAGTCACAATTGCGAGTTATAAAGTCACAATTGCGAGTTTTAAAGTCAGAATTGCGAGATATAAAGTCAGAATTGCAAGTTTTAAAGTCAGAATTGCGAGTTTTAAAGTCAGAATTGCGGGTTATAAAGTCAGAATTGCGAGATATAAAGTCAGAATTGCGGGTTATAAAGTCAGAATTGTGAGATTTAGGGTGCGTTCACACTTGTAGTTCGGTTGGTTTGGTTCGTTTGGTCCGGACCAAAAAAAAAAAAAAAACATATAGTCCTGGTCCGCTTAGCGTTCACACTGGCATTTTTAACAGCGAACCTTAAGTTACCGAACCAAAGGCATTGAGATACGGTCACAACCTGATTGGTCGGCTTTTATGACGTATATTTCGCGACGGAGCGCGCTTACCGAACATTCAAATCAATGCTGTGCACTGGATTAAACACAATCATTTTATGCGTGTATATATGCTTTATTTTTACCAGCTGAGAACTCACCAAGAGCTCATAAAATGTTCAAAACATTCAAAACAGCACCAGGATTTCCTCTGTTGTGTGCAGAAACAAATATTGATGAGGCTCTTCACCTCCTCGTTGCTCCACGTTTGCCCTCCACTCATTTTTGATACACCGATCTTTCCTCGTCGTCAAATCAGCTGACTTGTAGCGTCGCATCTTGTTGCATCACGTCCTCTTTTTGGTTGGTTTACATGTCTTTGGTCCGTGTTGCGTTCATATATCAATCGAACCGCACCAGAGTTCGTTTGGAAGCGGACCGAGACCCGTCTTTTTAGCGGTCTCGGTCCGCTTGTTTGGTGCGCACCAGGGTTCGGATGGCAGCGTTCACATATGTTCAAACGAATCGCACTAACTGAGCAATCGCACCAGGGTTCGTTTTAATCGAACCAAACATGACAAGTGTGAACGCACCCATAAAGTCAGAATTGCGAGATATAAAGTCAGAATTGTGAGATATAAAGTCAGAATTGTGAGATATAAAGTCAGAATTGAGTTATAAAGTCAGAATTGTGAGATATAAAGTCAGAATTGCGAGATATAAAGTCAGAATTGAGTTATAAAGTCAGAATTGTGATAAAGTCAGAATTGTGAGATATAAAAAAAGTCAGATTTATGACTTTATAACTCGCAATTCTGACTTTTTTTCTTGCAATTGCGAGTTTATGTCTCACAATTCTTTGAAAAAAAGTCAGAATTGTGAGATAAAAAGTCACAAAAATCTTTTTTTTTTTTTCAGTGGCGGAAACGGACTTCCACATGTCTTTCTCTGTTACTGGAGCTTGATTCTTGTCTGATATGTTCCTACATTTCTCAGTAGGCCACTGGAGGGCGTCACATTTACTCCAGTCCTTGTTGGTCTATCTCGCAAATTTGGGTAAAAGTAATAAACTGAAAAAAGTGTTTCCAAATTTCTATGACCAAAGAGACACTGGTGTTTCTCAAAGCTGTACTCTTGAGTAAAAGGCAAAAATTAATGACTAGTAAAATAACATGATTCCCTGGTGTACGCACTGAAACCAGCTCACGTTTCTCAAATTATCAGGCTATGAACAAAAGTTGTCGATTCGTTCACTTCTCTTCAAACTAAACATCTCTTAAGAGGCTGGCAATGATATCCAGCTTACAATTCATTTTGAATTCCATCTGAGATCATCTACTATTAGTTTTCTTTTAAATGTGTTAGTTAACTGAGCACTTCAGACTGATTTAAGCACATGTTTTTCTTCTTTCTCTTTCAAGAAATATACTGATTGAGTTTCCTCTACCTTTGACCAGCTGTCTATTGCTTCATTTTGACCTTCCTCCTTGTACTTTTAAAAGATTTGCTTGCTCTTCACGGCACATTTAAAAAATGCTGGTCTCAGTTTGTGGACACAATAATGTTCGGAAACCCGCAGAGAGAATCCGACTGAGTTTAAGGTTAAGAGTTTCCATTACTATGATGCCCTTAATCTGTGTACGTAAAAGTGTCTTATAAACTGAATGAACACAAAAAAAAGAGAAAGAAGCGAAGACAATCCTATTCATATTAAGACTGACACAATCTCATATTAATAAGCAAATAAAAATAGCGCTGCTTTATAAGATTTTTTGTCTACTTGTATTTTTATGTTTCTAAGGCCTTTGTCCCTCCTGTAAACAATCTCGGGTGAAACCGGATCTCTGTTTTCTGTACACAGACTAGATTTCATTTCAAGTATTTTTCTTTCATTTAAAAGAATAAAAAACACTTAACAACAAAAATCCTTGTATTATATAAATAATTTATTTACAACTCAAACAGCAGTTTGACATTTTCTAATAGCTAGCGACACTCTAAAAAAATGCTGGGTTGAGTTGCCAAGTTGGGTTGAAAATGGACAAACCCAGCGATTGAATGTTAAATGTTTGTTAAATGTTTGCCCAACCTGCTGGGTAGTTTTATTTAACTCAACTATTGTTTAAAAATGACTGTATTTCTTGCTTAAAATGAACCCAAAGTATCTAAAGTAAAGTAAGTTTAAAAAATAATAATTACATGTAATAATTACAATAAACATGTATTGAATTGCTTATTCATCTTTTGATTATTATTGTTTCCTCTAGTAATTATGTGTCTGATTTTTAATTTCCAACCAATTTTGAGTTCATTTTAAACCAGAAATATAGCCATTTTTAAACTAAACTGGGTAGTAATAAAGTCAGAATTGCGAGATATAAAGTCAGAATTGCGAGATATAAAGTCAGAATTGCGAGATATAAAGTCAGAATTTTGAGATATAAAGTCAGAATTTTGAGATATAAAGTCAGAATTTTGAGATATAAAGTCAGAATTGCGAGATATAAAGTCAGAATTGCGAGATATAAAGTCAGAATTGCGAGATATAAAGTCAGAATTGCGAGAAATAAAGTCAGAATTGCGAGAAATAAAGTCAGAATTGCGAGAAATAAAGTCAGAATTGCGAGAAATAAAGTCAGAATTGCGAGAAATAAAGTCAGAATTGCGAGATATAAAGTCAGAATTGCGAGAAATAAAGTCAGAATTGCGAGATATAAAGTCAGAATTGCGAGAAATAAAGTCAGAATTGCGAGATATAAAGTCAGAATTGCGAGATATAAAGTCAGAATTGCGAGATATAAAGTCAGAATTGCGAGATATAAAGTCATAATTGTGAGAAATAAAGTCAGAATTGTGAGATATAAAGTCAGAATTGCGAGATATAAAGTCAGAATTGCGAGATATAAAGTCAGAATTGCGAGAAATAAAGTCAGAATTGCGAGATATAAAGTCAGAATTGCGAGATATAAAGTCAGAATTGCGAGATATAAAGTCAGAATTGCGAGATATAAAGTCAGAATTGTGAGATATAAAGTCAGAATTGCGAGATATAAAGTCAGAATTGAGAGATATAAAGTCAGAATTGCGAGATATAAAGTCAGAATTGCGAGATATAAAGTCAGAATTGCGAGATATAAAGTCAGAATTGCGAGATATAAAGTCACCTTTTGATTATTATTGTTGCCTCTGGTAATTATGTGTCTGAATTTTAATTTCCAACCAATTTTGGGTTCATTTTAATCCAGAAATATAGCCATTTTTAAACTAAACTGGGTAGTAAAACTACCCAGCATGTTGGGCAAACATTTAACCCAATTGCTGGGTTTGTCCATTTTCAACCCAGCATTTTTTAGAGGGTACATTTTATTTTAGAGGAACATTCTTGATGAGTTCACAACAGACGAAGAGAAGAATAAAATGATAAAAGCAGCAGAAAATCTGAATAAATAGCAGGTCTTTGATAAAGTGCTGAGGTTTAAACACGGTAAATATATCTGCACATACACCACATCATTGAGTAATCATTGCATCTTCAGTGTCCAGATCCCTGATTATATAAATTGTATTTTATCAACAGTATGTTCAACATAATGGTGACAGTTCTGTAGCCATTTCTCCACAGAAATCTTTGTCTTTTCCTGCTTTTCAGCCTGCGAGAGCTCTGGAAATGACATCGTAAACTTGAGTACAGAACAAATTACATTTAATTATGAAGTACAAAAATGTAGATGTAAATGTCGCTTTGACAAATATGCTTTAATATGTCAAGTAATTGGTTTTTTAATCAATTCTGTGTTGATCTGTGATTCTAGTTGAATGACTCACCAAATGATGATTTAATGTCCAGCAAACATTCCTGGACACCTTCTATGATCATGCTCTCCCATCTGCTGAACTCTCTCTCCAGAAGTGATTTAATTGGCTCAGGAACTGAAAGAGATTTGAACGTTCACACAAACTGTTAGACATCAGGATCCTCCACTTTTTTTAATGTAAGAGATCCACAGATAATCTGAACCCACTCAACACGATTCTTCAGACTTCCTCAATAGGTGCATGTTTGGCCTGCGCTAATGTCAAATAGCGTTGTCAAGGTAATGTATATAAGCACGTGTTTGTCTCGAAAATTCAAACGCAGCGTCATTGCTTATGCCGCGTGTCCACTGGTGCATTGAATACGCTCGCACTGCTCCTCTCGCTCCGCACAGGTAATCCGTCAGCGAAAACAAAGCAAGCAAATGTGAATGCACTGAAAATTTTGGGTTTATTTTGTCTGACCCACCACAACAAAGAAAGAAAGTAAACTGTATGTGAGAAAGTACAGTGTTTGCTTTTATATTATTAGTTACAGAAAGGCAAACTAAAGGCTAAAACTTTCTCAATTACCGTCAACATTCAGCAAATACACATCTATATCATTAAAACAAATCTCTGAAAATCTAATTGACATTTAATTTCACACACCTTGCAGATTTATTGCAATCCAGCAGTGAGATTTTATATATATATATATATATATATATATATATATATATAAACACTATATATAGTATTAATACTGTATAAATACTATATAATACTGTTTATAATATTATATACAGTGGGTACGGAAAGTATTCAGACCCCCTTAAATTTTTCACTCTTTGTTATATTGCAGACATTTGCTAAAATCATTTAAGTTCATTATTTTTCCTCATTAATGTACACACAGCACCCCATATTGACAGAAAACCACAGAATTGTTGACATTTTTGCAGATTTAATAAAAAAAGAAAAACTGAAAAATCTCATGGTCCTAAGTATTCAGACCCTTCACTGTGACGCTCATATATTTAACTCAGGTGCTGTCCATTTCTTCTGATCATCCTTGAGATGGTTCTACACCTTCATTTGAGTCCAGCTGTGTTTGATTATACTGATTGGACTTGATTAGGAAAGCCACACACCTGTCTATATAAGACCTTACAGCTCACAGTGCATGTCAGAGCAAATGAGAATCATGAGGTCAAAGGAACTGCCTGAAGAGCTCAGAGACAGAGTTGTGGCAAGGCCACGGTCATCAGCATCACAAATCTTTTCATTTTTTAAAAAATGTTTGTACATTTATAACACTATACTTATTATTGAATTACCTTTTCATGAAATTACAAAAAGAAAAAACTCTGTTTGGATGTTTCTAATACAGCAGCTGTGGGCATTTTTCTCTCTTCTGACTGCCGTTTTCAATCGCTCTCTATTTTTTTCCTCTTTGTGTAAGGTGTGAAAACACTGTTGTAGAGTTTTTCTTTCGCCATTTGATTTGCTCATTCACTGCCATAGAATTTTACCCAATATGACAACTTCCGCATATGTGAAAAGGGTCGATATCGGTTGACCCTTGGCTTTGTATCGTTGGCAGAATTTGGCCTTTGTTGAAAACGAATTGAGGAACCCTGCTCTATAGTGAACAACCCCTGATCCTTTACTGCACATATGCCTATATTTACTAAAAATATTTTGTCTTATTTGATTGTTTTTAGCCATCAATAAGGGTGTATAACTCTCAACTCTATTTAATGGTTTTTAGCATGTTTGCACCCATTCACAGGAACTGACATTTTCAGTGCAATTCTTTTAAAAAAATATGTCAACTTACTGTTGTCCTGTTGAGGTGGAATCATCACTTCTTTTAGGGAATTAGGAGGTTCATCCTGAACTACAAGTGAAACAAAACGTTGAACATATAAATCATCTTCAGAAATGATATCTGAGAACACAAAATTGAGTAAAACCTTACAGTCGAGAGGAGTATTAATGCTCCATTCTTCAAGGTTTAGACATTCTCCCATGATTTGCATGCTTAAGTTTTCTATCTTCTTTCTTATCTCTTTAGTTTTTCTCTTAAAGCCCACATCCAGAAAGTGGCAGGCATCCTTCATCAGTCTGATCTCTGCCATCAGATCCTCATGTTCGTCAGCTCTCTGATGGCTTTTCTCTGGATCACTGTTTTCCTTGAGACGGAACAGACTGTTTTCTGCCGCCATCTCGTCGATCTTCTTGAGCAGCTCTGAGACTTGAGCTCTGTTCTTCTTGTCTGTGTTGTCAAAGACGTGATATCTGTTCCTGCATTTCTCAATCAGCCACTGGAGGGCGTCACCTTCACTCTCAATGTGCTGCTCGACTGAAACATCTGGAAACCTGTCGCCCCATGTGAACAGAACTATGGTGTGTCTCCAGACGTCTTCTCCTAATACAGACATGTTTTCCTCAACAATTCTCTTTTGTTCTTCCTGAAATGATGTATCTGCTGGAATCACGAGTAGAATGGCATGAGGGAATTTCTTACACTCCGAAACGTTTTCCAGTATCGCAGGTTTAATGAAATCAGGGTTGAATTCTGATGCGAAAAACTTCCACCATCCTGGAATGTCCAAAACGGTCATTTTCCTTCCGTCTACATCTCCGCAGCCTCTCGTTCCATTTCCGGTTCTTCCTCCTATGGCAAATTCCTCCCGGTTCAAGATGGTGTTTCCAGCTGAGCTCTTTCCAGAAAGGATCCATCCCAGCAAAACAACTCTGATCTCCTCAAGACGACGTACATATGCTGTAATGAAAAGACAAAACTAAAGGATCAAACCTCTGGTTTTCAAGGGTGTAACATTAAATAAACGATTTAAGAAAATAAAAAAAAAAAGAAATAAGAACAATAAAAAAACCACAAGTTATCAATTTTTCCTATTTGTGAATTTTATTTAGAATATCCATGCATTTATTCTTTGTGTTTAATATGTTGAAAATGCAATAGGGCAAAATCCCAGCTAACAGGCAACATTCTCAGAATTTTGGCTAATGTTTTGACAAGGTTATGAACGAACGTTCTTCTAGAACAGTGTTTCTCAAACTTTTTCAGCCCAAGGACCACTTTATCTTCCAATTTTTTTCTGAGGACCACCTAACAGAATCCCTCTAACACGCCCCCCAAAAACAACAAAATAGGAAGGATAAACTAAATTTAAGTTTAATATGCAACTGTTTCAAGTCAAAAACTAATTATTCAAACACAAATGCAATGATATGATATGATCCATTTTTCATTATTAAAACACACTGATCAGGGCTCCAGACTAACTTTTCCACTGGTTGCACTGGTGCTACCAATTTTCTCAGTTGGTCGCACCTTTTTTGCTACAACAATTTTAATCAATGCATGCTTGATGAATAATCGTCTTAATCTTAAATATATTAAATCACAGTGGCTGATATAAATCTGGTATATATATGTATCATTTACATTTATTTTAATTCATATTTAATAAATTAGAAATATGAAAAGTATGAATTAATCGAAACATTATATATATATATATATATATATATATATATAGATCGCGTTTCCCGTGAAGCTGAACTGAAGTCTGAATTCACTTCACACGGATCGACTGTCACACACAGAATACACGCGTTCATGAGGGTTACAAACACTTCAGAAAATCTCACTTTTGTATTTGAATAAATCTGCAAGGTGTGTGAAATTAAATGTTAATTAGATATTCAGAGATTTGTTTTAATAATATAGATGTGTATTTGCTGAATGCTGAAGGTAAATGAGAAAATATTAGCCGTTAGTTTGCCTTTCTGTAACTAATAATATAAAAGCAAACACTGTACTTTCTCACATACAGTTTACTTTCTTTCTTTGTTGTGGTGGGTCAGACAAAATAAACCAAACATTTTCAGTCCATTCACATTTGCTTGCTTTGTTTTCGCTGACGGATTACCTTGCAGACAGCTGACACTTTTTTATTTTAAAGAGGAATATCTGAAGAACAAATAATGTTGAAACTAGAAAATATCTCATTTTTCTGTCAGCCCAATTGCACAGAACATACCTGTCTGAGTGTCATAATTACTCCTTTTCCAAAGTTTGTGCTCACTCAAAAAGTATTAAAGATATCTCAGTTTGATTTTAGGTGCTCCTTATTAAACTTTTCTTTTGAAATCTTAATTTTCAAGGCTCTATTTGGTCCAGTCCCATAGATATGGGGATCTCAATGCAGATCCATGTTCAATTTGATCCATTTTCAGTGGTTGACAACCAAACGTGGTTCACTTTGCACACTTACTGAATTTAAAGGGGAATGTCTGAAGAATAAATTGAAACTATGTATCTTGTTTCCCTTTCTCAAAACAATTGCATACAACATAAAAAGAACTTTGCTGTGAGTATATCGGGCCGCGAATCACGTTCAGTCTTTTAGGGTGCGTTCACACTTGTCATGTTTGGTTGGATTAAAACGAACCCTGGTGCGATTGCTCAGTTAGTGCGGTTCGTTCGAACATATGTGAACGCTGCCATCCGAACCCTGACCGCTAAAAAGACGGGTCTCGGTCCGCTTCCAAACGAACTCTGGTGCGGTTCGACTGATATATGAACGCGACACGGACCAAAGACATGTAAACCAACCAAAAACAGGACGTGATGTCACAAGATGCGACGCTACGAGTCACTGATTTGACGACGCGGGAAGATCGGTGTCTCCAAAATGAGTCGAGGGCAAACGTGGAGCAACGAGGAGGTGAAGTTTCTGTTTCTGTGAACAACAGAGGAAATCCTGCTGCTGTTTTGAATGTTTTGAACATTTTATGAGCTCTTCGTGAGTTCTCAGCTGGTAAAAATAAAGCACATGTACACACATAAAATGATGGTGTTTAATCCAGAACACAGCGTTGTTTTGAATGTTCGGGAATGAAGCCTACCCAACAAACACATTTACGTTGTGGCAACGTCGCTGCCACGTTCCATTTTTACTGTGGCAACGTTGACTGTCTACGTGCTCGCGACATTGTAGCAACGTTGAATTGTAACTGTTGTTACAACGTTGCTAAAAGGTTGGCTACGTTGAGGCAACGTTCTGTGTTTGTTGGGTAGTCGCGAAATATACGTCATAAAAGCCGACCAATCAGCTCGTGACCGTATCCCAATGCCTTTTATTTCGGTAACTTAAAGTTCGCTGTTAAAAAAGCCAGTGTGAACGCTAAGCGGACCAGGACTATATGTTTTGTGTTTGTTTTTTGGTCCGGACCAAACGAACCGAACTACAAGTGTGAACGCACCCTTAGTTTGTGCACATACAAGCAATAAGTTGCTGGTGCAGTTCACTTAACGGCCACCAGTGTCGCTAATAACATGGGTTTCTGGAATTCTACATAAGCAAACGTAAAACGTTTAGAACATTGTGATGCTCCTCGTCTCATCAAACTCAGTTATTAATGACGTAAATCAAGCAAATGATTCAAACTCGTACCTTTTTCTTGAACTATCGACCGTTGCTTCTGTACTCTGGATTTTCTAGAACTTGCCCTTATCTGAATTTCCGCCCACTGGTCATTGACCTCCTTTACTTTGTCCAGGTCGATGTCAAAGTGCGTGCCGTTATTCTTCCCAACAATTCCTTCGATTTTCTCGAGCAGCTCTGTGACTTGGGTTCGGTCACGATGGTTTGCATTGTTAAAAACGTGATATTTATAATCACATTTTTCAACAAGTCGCTTGAGCGCTGACCGCGATTCATAAATGTGTTTCTTTACATGTTCTTGTTTAATTAAATCTCCTCTCGTGAAGATTATGAGGGTGTGAGTCCAGACATTCGTGCCCAACAGCTCCACATACTCCTCCAAAAACTTCAGATCGGTGTCGGTGAACGTGCAATCAGCCCGAATCACAATCATGACGGCATGAGGTCCAGGAGAAGACAGGGACATCCTGCGAACCAACTGCTGTTTGGAGATGTTTGATAAATCATTCAGACTGAACGTTTTCCACCAGCCGGGAGTCTCAACCAGACGGACTCTCCTGCCATCGACAAATCCCTCTCTCTTCACATTATCCGCAGATTCTCTAGCTTCTGTTCCACTGGTTTCCAGAATAGTGTTGATCACTGATGTCTTCCCAGAATGACGCCTTCCAAGCAGCACCGCTCTCAAGTCTTGAGAGACAAAACAAGAAGAAAAGCAAATAATATCGAAGCACATTACATTATAATACAAGAGATGTAAATTGACCATAAATAAATAATTCGGGTTGATTGAGGCACTTTTTTCCAGTGACAAAAATCACAATTCTCTTCATTTGCCTTTGATGATATGCAAATATACTCACCCATTTCTTTGTTTCCTTGATGTTTGGACATTTCCACGCTTTTGTATCCAGATGTATGAAAGAATATAAAATTAGAATAAGAAAATATATTAAAAAATAAAATAAAGACCACAGAAATAAGTTAATCATTTTAAGAAATGAAAACTGAAGTAATTAAAAACTATTTTTCTGACTTGTATATGTATGTAAACATCCTACCTCTCCTAAAGCGTTGGTTTCTGCTGTTTGGTCAGTGTGGATGATCTTATAAGCTCGCAGATGGATCATGTTTCCGGAACAGTGAAAAGGTGTGGTTGTTTTGGGGGGGGGGGGGGTAGTATAAATAAATGGTTAATGGCTAATATAGTTTAGCACTTGAGGTGTGACAGCGTCCTCTTCTGGCCACATTAATTAAAAGAGAACACCTTTTATTTAGACCAGAGGTTTATAAAATAAATAACATTAAAATAAATAACTAAAAATGTGATTATACTATGATTGCATGTAAAATACAATAGATTAAAATAAATAAGATTGAAATAAATAACTAAAAATGTGATTATACTAGGATTGCATGTAAAATACAATAGATTAAAATAAATAAGATTGAAATAAATAACTAAAAATGTGATTAGACTAGGATTGCATGTAAAATACAATAGATTAAAATAAATAAGATTGAAATAAATAACTAAAAATGTGATTAGACTAGGATTGCATGTAAAATAAAATAGGTTAAAATAAATAAGATTGAAATAAATAACTAAAAATGTGATTATACTATGATTGCATGTAAAATAAAATAGGTTAAAATAAATATAGTACATTACTATGGTGAGTGGAAAAAAAAAATACTTTTTGGATTTACAAAAATAATTTTTTAGTGTATAAATCGGGTATTTCTAAAATATTTTATTTGGGGGGGTCTGTGGCATCCCAAACATTGAACCCGTTCTGCGATGTTTTTGTTTTATATTTCATGCTAAAGGAAAGTTCTAGTGACTTTTATCATGAAACCTCTAAGTGGGAAAGATTTGGAGAGTGATCATTAAATGTGAATTTAAATGTATTGTAGTCTTAATGTAATCTATAATTTTTGTACTTGCATTTTGTAAATGTAACGTAACTTTTGGCCTACATGCATTTTGCGGAAGAACACGTGACTGTGCGGATAAATATGATTATCCTTCTGCTCATAAAACATTCACAACTAGGCTTACGAGACATAATTTAGATGGAAAGGATCTCAAGCTGACCAGCTGAAGATGTTACTGTAGATTTACCCATAGACACAATATGAGCGAAAATGAGCTTCACAATATATAGCTTTTACAGAGACCTCTGTAAGAGAGCTATACATCTGTTGAATAAAAATACTCACCTGAATAATAAAAACACAATCTCCGTGTCGCTTTTACAACATTTCCAATCGCTCAGTTCCCGCCTATGGAGGACCAGGAGTGCCACATATAAATAAAACGAAGAATCAATTAATTCATTTAATAATTCACACATAAAAAATGTATATAAATAAATCACTTTTATATAGGCAAATAAATAGACATATTTAAAGTTGTTTATTTAATTCCTGTTTTTAAACGTAGATTAATAGACCAATAAAACAATACATTTAAAAAATCTTTTTTTAATGTATAAATAAATTGACATATTTAAAGTTGTTCATTTAATTCCTGTTTTTAAACGTAGATTAATAGAACAATAAAAAATACATTTGTAAATCATTTTAAATCGCTTTTTAAAAAAGAATTTGGCAAATGCTTTTCTAAAATGCCATTGGACAGCATACACGGGGGAGCAACCAATCAGCTTTCACCTCAATTTGAAGAGCCGACCCTCTCTAGAAGAGTTCGAGCAACACGATCACGCAAAATATCAGGCGAATCTGAACGTGTTTTTAGAGGTATTGTAGAGGATTTGTTAGCTTTAGCTGATTTTTGCGAAAAAAAATTCTTCTCTCGATTATCATTTTATATGTAAAAGAGTTTTTCAGTTGAGGGAAGACAATAATATCTTGTGTTTGTACAATAAATGGACGGATTTGGGTTCAGTTTGAGGTCATTCAGCGACTCACGCTATGGTTGAACTTCCAAGCGTTCTCGAACAACACCAGTCGTTGGATGTACCGGCAGAAGAGACGGCAGGATGTACTGTTGTATTGTCAAAACCATCATAACCTCTCCAAACACGTTCAGATTCGCCGGACATTTTGCGTGATCGCGTTGCTCGAACTCTTCTAGAGAGGGTCGGCTCTTCAAATTGAGGTGAAAGCTGATTGGTTGCTCCCCCGTGTGTGCTGTCCAATGGCATTTTAGAAAAGCATTTGCCAAATTCTTTTTTAAAAAGCCATTTAAAATGATTTACAAATGTATTTTTTATTGTTCTATTAATCTACGTTTAAAAACAGGAATTAAATAAACAACTTTAAATATGTCTATTTATTTGCCTATATAAAAGTGATTTATTTATATACATTTTTACGTGTGAATTATTAAATGAATTAATTGATTCTTCGTTTTATTTATATGTGGCACTCCTGGTCCTCCATATTTTGTCAGCAGATGTGGTTTGGTGTTTGTTAAAAGCGTGAGATTTAGTCCAGTGCTTCCCAAACTGTGGGTCACGCCCCCCGGTGGGTCGTGGCGGTATTGCAGGGGGGGCCGTAGCTATTCCAAATCAATATATTAAAATAATTAAAATATTCCAATTGTTCTAAAATTTGATTTTTTTTGAAAGTATGTAAGGTTAGAGTTATGGATTTAAATATATTTGTAAAGAATGTTTAGTTCTCATAATTCACATGAAATTCTTACAAACTTGTTAATAAATGTATTTGTAGGTATAAATTTTTTAACGGCGGGGTCGTGGAGCTTTTGCAATGTTTTTGGGGGGGCATCACCCCTCCTAAGTTAGGGAAGCTCTGATTTAGTCAATCTTTCTTCCTGTCATTCCCTCACCAGACATGTAGGAGCAACTGTCCTCCATTTACACATGATGCATGTACGCAATTTCCCGCCAAAAACGTCCCGAAAGGTCAAAAATTATAAACACTTATAATAAGCTTACCAAAGTGAATCAGGGTAAGACAAAAACACATTTTGGGAGAAGGATTGATGATAATTATTTAAATATTGTTAATTTTGAAGAAAAAGTTACATAGTATACTGTTAAAATCTACACAGTGCAATTCTCTTCGATTTCCAGAAATCGTTCTGGCCGTAGAAAGAATACACATGCATTTTTTAAATGACAGTTAATGTGGTCCATCAAAAAAAAAAAAAAGGGGTCCAGTTTACTAAAACATTTACACTGTCCTCAAGTGAATCTCATGAACACAAACACAATCCACACGTAATTATACAGCGATTGATTTTAATCAAATTGAAAAATAAATTAAAGAAACAATTATAAATGAAAAAGAATGAAACATTCCGGAATCGTAACGCTCAAGGCAGATGACATGAATGAAGATTGTATAAAACTAAGCGTGTGTGTGTGTGTGTGTGTGTGTGTGTTTCTTTCTCTCCAACAAGGACACGAATCACAGAAGCATTCCTGCAGATAAACATGAAACCATCGTTTGTCCTGCTACAAAAGAAGAGTGTAGAAAACCTGGAGTTACACACAGATCTCATACAACATGCCCTACACGTGACCAGTTTAAAAACCTAATCTGTACAGGAAAACACATCTGGATGGAATGATCAAAGCCAAGGAAGTTCATCTGTACAGCAGAGCGATAGAAATCATCGGTACAGTTCAGCGTTCTCAACTAGGTCCTGTGACACGGCTCGATGTCTTCCGGAGGACCGACGGACGCTTCTCCATGAACACATACGGGACAGACAGCGTGGGAATGACATGAGAAAGAGGAAACCTGGTGAAAGACCCCGTGAAAACCCCCAGAATCCTCCGTCCGAGTCGGACAGGAGAGGGTGAACGTGCCGCCCTGCGTTCACGGCGCGCTTGGTTTCAGCCGGAGCGTGACTCTGTTAAAACGGCTAGTTCTTCTTCTTGACGTTGTTGTTCGATGACAGTCTCTGTCGCTGCGAAGGCATCAGGGCGCCCAGCGTCACTTTGCTCCTGGCAACTTCAAAAAGTTTGGAAAAGACCTAAAACGAGGGATGAGCGTTAGTACCGCACACACACACACACGCGTGTGATTTGAATGAAGAGGTCAAAAGGCCACTAGAGGGCAGAGGTCACGTCTCACCTTCCTCGGCGTCCTCTGTGTGAGCGTGAAGTGAGAAGAGAACGAGACGTTACAGAGAGACACACATTTGCTCACAGGTGTTCGTTTGAATACTCATTTCTCTTATTTTTAAGATGAAAAATGACATGTGTGGCAGGACATTCTGACAGCTTTAAAAAATATTTATGTTGAAGCTCTTCAGTGTAAATGCGTTTGAATCAGTTTGAGGCGGAGCTAATGGTCTGTGTGAATGAACATCTGGTTCTGGGGATCCATATGATGGCCAATATTACAAATCTATAGTCGTTTCATCAAAACAAATAAAAATAATAATAATTATATGTAAAAAAAAAAAAAATGAATTACAATAATTATAAATACAAAATTATATAATTAATATATGAGTTAAATAATTTTATATTTATAAAATTAATATTTTTTTTTCAATAAAGATTTATTAAATTGATTAAAAAAATCATAATATATGACATTATCATCATATATATATATATATATATATATATATATATATATATATATATATATATATATATATGATGGACATTTTTATTTATTTTTTATTATAAAATATATTTGTTTTAAATTTTATATATATATATATATATATAAATATATAATATTTATAACAAATATATTTTTATAATAAAAAATAAATAATGTCCATCATTATTCTTATATATATATGATGGAATTTTTTTCTTTGTACATTTCTATATTTAAATTTTTATATATATGAAAAATTTTAATATGTATATTGTGTATATATATATATATATATACACAAAAAAATAAACAAAAAAATGCATTAATAAAATGTATAATAGAAACAAAAACTATGTGAAAACTTAAAATGTTTAGTGCTTGACACCTGCCTTAGAAAATTTACTAGAGAATGATAAAATTAAATCAAATCAAAATAAACAAATAAAGGTAATAATATAAAAAAAAATACATAACAAAAATAAATTAATAAAAATATATAATATGAAAGTTTACTTCTGGAAAAATATTTAAAATAAATACACAAAAATAAAATAATAGAAACAATGACAATATGAAAAATTATTTTAACAAATTGTTAGTGCTTGTGACACTTGCCTCTTTTACTATATTGTTTACTATAAAATATAAAACCAAAATCTAAATAATAAACAAATAAATACATTAAAATAAAATAAATAATACACAATATAATTTTTTTTTTTAAATATAAATATACAATACAACAGAAACAACAATATCTATTTGAAAATTGGCAGATTTTCACACCTGCTTTAGTAAGTTTTTAAAAAAAAAAAATCTAAAAGCTATTGCACTTTTAATATCACTTTAATCTGACAGGAAATAAAATAAACAAATGTCATAAAACGCATGTCTTTAGTACACCTGGACAAGCGTTATCGGTGGGGAAAAGTGCAGAATAAGAGTCATATAAATAAGACCAGGAGAAAAAACACCTCGTGTTGCGATACAGACAGACAGGAAGGAAAGGCACAAATCAGCAGTTGGGGAAGCGTTTGGATCAGACGCAGGAAAGCACAGGTGCAGAGGAGGAAGTGTGATACGCACCTGTTCCCACAGGGTTTCCGCCACCTGGTCGATGAAGCTGCCCACCTCTCTGAACTCGCCTGAGTATTTGACGTACGCCCAGGTGCACAGCGACACCAGCGCTACGCCCATCATCAGGTTACACATCGTCGCCACAGAGTTTATGCCCACAAAGCCTGTCACCACAGACACCACGTACATGATGAACATCACGGCGAAGAGCGTGGCGGGCGTGCGCGCCGCGAAGAAAATGTTCTTTCCGTCGTTGTGTTTGACAAAGTTTGCGTAGGCGTCGTCGAGCTCCTGCTCCAGCTGCTCCTGATAGCGGCGACAGAACTCCTCGCCGCCCATCTTCTTCACCGCGCGGAACTGACACACGCACGTCTGCTTCAGCTCGTTGTGGCTGCGCTCCAGATCGCCCGGCGCGATGTAGGGTTTGTCGCCGCCGCACACCTGCACGTGGGAAATGAAAGGGCGTCACGGGCATGGATGAGCTCGTGTGAACGTGTGTGTGTGTGTGTGTGTGTGTGTGTGTGACGTACTATGGAACGCCAAAAGGGTCAAATTTCGCCACTAACCAAACGGCGTTTAAGACGAAAATACGCCGCAAAGTACGGCGTTCTGTCCATATTTCAAAGGGCCTTAGAATTGTAATATAAATAAATAAATAAATAAATATATATATGTAAATGTATGTATATGTACGGCGTAATATGGACAGAACGGCGTAAATTACGGCGCAATATGGACAGAACGGCGTAAATTATGGCGTAATATGGACAGAACGGCGTAAATTACGGCGCAATATGGACAGAACGGCGTAAATTATGGCGTAATATGGACAGAACGGCGTAAATTACGGCGCAATATGGACAGAACGGCGTAAATTATGGCGTAATATGGACAGAACGGCGTAAATTACGGCGTAATATGGACAGAACGGCGTAAATTACGGCGCAATATGGACAGAACGCCGTAAATTACGGCGTAATATGGACAGAACGGCGTAAATTACGGCGCAATATGGACAGAACGGCGTAAATTACGGCGTAATATGGACAGAACGGCGTAAATTATGGCGTAATATGGACAGAACGGCGTAAATTATGGCGTAATATGGACAGAACGGCGTAAATTACGGCGTAATATGGACAGAACGGCGTAAATTATGGCGTAATATGGACAGAACGGCGTAAATTATGGCGTAATATGGACAGAATGGCGTAAATTACGGCGTAATATGGACAGAACGGCGTAAATTACGGCGTAATATGGACAGAACGGCGTAAATTATGGCGTAATATGGACAGAACGGTGTAAATTACGGCGTAATATGGACAGAACGGCGTAAATTACGGCGTAATATGGACAGAACGGCGTAAATTATGGCATAATATGGACAGAACGGTGTAAATTACGGCGTAATATGGACAGAACGGCGTAAATTACGGCGTAATATGGACAGAACGGCGTAAATTACGGCGTAATATGGACAGAACGGCGTAAATTACGGCGTAATATGGACAGAACGGCGTAAATTACGGCGTAATATGGACAGAGCGCCGTACTTTGCGGCGTCTTTCCGTCTTAAACGGCGTTTGGTTAGTGGCGAAATTTGACCCTTTTGGCGTTCCATAGTGTGTGTGTGACGTACCTGCTCCATGCTCTTGTTGTACGTGTCTTTCGCTCCCGCTACGGCTGCCAGGTTATTGGCTTCAGCGGTCGCCTGCGTCACACCAACAAAACCACATCATTCACATGAGGATCGCACAACACATGCAAATAAAAAATAAACAAAATTAATATAAATAGAATAACAAGTTAAAAATACATTTATAAAATATATTTTATAAACAAAAAAAAAAATTATAAAATGTTTAGTGCTTTTGGCATTTGCATTTAGAATGTTCAGAATAAATAAAAAGCAATAAAATAAATATAAATAGAATAATAAATTTAAAAAAATACTACATGCACCAAATAAACTGATTTAACAGAAAAAATAACTTTGTTATAATTGTTTTAAAATTAACTGAAAAATAACTGTTTTGCCTTAGAAAATGTCAAAAGCACTGTCAAAATGTTAAATAAACAATAAATAAAATAGAATACATAAAAGATATGTAAATAGACAAATGGAAAAAAAAGAGTTCAAAATAAAAAAAACAAACAAATAAATAAAAATACATTTAAAATAAACAATAAGAATTGATAAAACAAAAAATAACTGAAAATGTTATAATGTTTAGTGCTTTTGGCATTTGCGTTTAGAATATTCAGAATAAATAAAAACCAATAAAATAAATATAAATAGAATAATACATTTAAAAAAATACTACATGCACCAAATAAACTGATAAAATATATAATTTAACAGAAAAAATAACTTTGTTATAATTGTTTTAAAATGAACTGAAAAATAACTGTTTTGCCTTAGAAAATGTCAAAAGCACTGTCAAAATGTTAAGTAAACAATAAATAAAATAGAATACATATAAGATATGTAAATAGATAAATGTACACCTGTCTTAAAGTTTAGAGGAAAAAAATAAAAAAAAATAAAATACATTTAAAATAAACAATAAGAATTGATAAAACAAAAAATAACTAAAAATGTAAAAATCTTTAGCGCTTTTGACAAATGCATAAAAATAAATAAATGCAATATTTCATTAATTTAAAATAAATAAATGAAAGAAAATATAATGGAGAGAATAATTTAAAAAGTTTAGTGCTGTTGACACCTGCTTTACAAATTAGTACGTTAAAATCTAAATGACATGACATGATTCATCAAATACGTCTGCTGGAGCTTCACTGGGTTTTTAAAATCAAATAAAAGGTGAGGAAAATGTGTGATATTTCTGATATTTTATCAAATTAGAGGTCGATTGATATCAGATTTTGCTCATATTAGGATGTTTCGCGATTCACATTTTTCTGTCTCCAAATTTAAGACCTCTTAAAATGAGAATCAAGACTTTAAAAGTAATGTCAATGAGATGGAAATATGAACTTTTCTTTCAATAAACATCTATGATATTTAACAATTCAACGGAGCTCATCACAATGCATTCTGGGATGGAACTTCTCTATGAATGATGCATGCAGTAAGCCTTAGTAGAATTAGGTCAAAGCGATATTTTCTACACGTCTGTACCTGTAACATGGACTTGGGGTGCGGCAGTTCCTCGCCCTGATAGATCTTCATGTAGGCCTGAGGCAGAGAAACACACGGGTCAATCCCAGCGGACATCTGAACGACGGAGACTGGGTGGAAAACGCTCTTACTTTGAAATACTGCAGCAGATCTCGACACGTGACTTTGGAGCCGCTGATCTCCTTCTCCATCAGGTTCTCTGGAGCCAACAGGAGCGGCACCAGACTCACCAGCTCTCTCTTGAACTCGTCATCGATGTCTACACACACACACACACACACATTAAAACTGTTTTGTGCAGCACTTTGGTTGCCAAAAATTTTAAGTGTCCCTGGTGTTGTTTTGCAGTCTCCTAAAACAGGTTTGCCTGCATCAGAAAACACTATTTCCTCATAATTCAGGGCTTGACAGTGCGAGCGTTTCACTCACATTTGAAACTAAAATTAGACGTGTGCAAACTGTAACTGTCCCGCAGGGGGCGCTGTGCTCTCACCTCGTAACCGGCCGTCAAAGTGAGGGTTGGTGGCCACTTTGAGTCCAGGGTGTGGCAACAGGAAGCAGCTGATGTTGGAGAAGCAGGAGTGGATGTGCTTCCTGACGTTCTGAAGTTCCTCGTGTTGATTCTGTTTCACCTGAGAATCAGAATCATTCAGCACATGTGATCCAGACATCAGCGGTTCTGTCTCCAGAGCATCCCGGCAATCATGAAAAAGCTTGTTGTTTAATTGATATATTCAATTATTTAACATGGTTTGTAAACATATTAAATTAAAATTCATTTTGTGATCACAGAAGTTGGGGTTATGATCGTTAACGTCAACTATTAAAAACATTTCTGTTAATTGAAATGAAGCTGAAATAAAATAAGAGATAAATATTAATTGAAAAACTTTAACATTTCAGTTTTACTGCCGAGGTAACATTACTAATCATCGTTTAGTTTAAGTTGATGCAATAAAATGATTAAACAGAAAAGAATAAGTAACTAAAATTACTTGAAGCCTAAATAATAATTAAAAATTGTGATTTAAAAAAATAAAAGCACAATTTAAACTATAATTAACATGAACAATATAAAAATAAAAGCTAATTCAAAATATTAATGAAACTATAATAAAACCAGAAATGAAAAAAGAAATTAAATTGTATATCCTTTCAATAAAAACATTCATCTATTGAGGGAAATAGATGTCAAGTGTCTAACGTCAGTTATGTAATTATGACATTTTTATTGATATATTGGAGTAATTAACATGGTAAATTAATAATATAATAAATTAATTAACAATAATTTATTTTGTGATTCCAGAAGTTGTATATTCCAGAACTGAATGTTCTTTCAGATGTACAATTTCAATTTATATCTTGATTTATGCGATTATTTTCAGTCTATTTTAGAGTTATTTTAATATACCAATAATAATTTATCCATTTAAAGGCACAATATGTAATTTTTTTATTTAATAATATCCCAAAACCACTTGCAGTGTTATATATTTTGTTCAGCTATTATCCTAAATTTTTACAAGAATTTGTAAATTCAGAGAAATTCACAATTTTAAATAGTGACCGTCCCTCCCTCATCACTTGCGCCCGTCAATGACGTAATATCCGCGTTATTCCTGGTTTCCGCTTGTGCTGCATAGTAACCATGGCAACAGACATGGACAGCTGCATAACGTCATAACGTCACGTTTCGTTCAAAAATTATGGACCATCGCAAACAAACTTTGGTACAAAAGGAAAAATAAAACGAGGATCAATATCGGCGTGGCGTTCGCGATATCCGTCTCTCTTTAGTAACCGCGCCCGCGACTCTCGGCCACGCCCAGCTTCACACCACAGTCATGTTAAAAAAACATGCATTCACTCATCCATAAACATTATTAGATCCATCAGCATGACGACAATGTCTCACTGCGTCATCAAATGCCTTTGTTATCGTTTTGAAGAGTTTAGCGACCCCTAGTGGCGATAAAAAAATACATATTGTGCCTTTAAATACCTTAAAGCAGTGGATTGCAACCTTTTTGACTTTAAACCTCCCCCAAACAATAATAAATATCTTGTTATTGAATTGTTTTAGTTGTATTTTGTCTTTTTTAAATAATTATAACTCATCTTGTGGCCCCGTGGTCGAGAACCGGTGAACGGGATTTCATCAAGCACATATTCCTGGATCAACTAATCAGATTTAATGGACAAATTTACAGTTTAAAGGATTAGGTGCTTCTATAATCAATGTTATTCTTTTTCCTCACCTATCACATAAGTTAAGAGTAGGAATAGGGTTAGGACTACATTTTAAGACAGGAATGTTGTTAATAATATGCAACAGCAACATGTCTTGGCAAAAAAAAAATCACGGTGACCGTTGAGAACCAGTTTCCTACAGCGTCATGTGACCCACCTGCAGTCTCTTCTCCAGAAATTTATTTCCTCCATCCAGGCCGTAAGCGTGTTCGTACGGGTAGCTCCAGTCTCGGATGAGAAACATGAGGGACTGCAGGCAAACACACACAGAGTTACTGAAGCGTCACACACACGAGTGTGTCTACGGTCTGTTAAACACACCGTACCTGGAAGGGTTTCAGGTAGATCTCCTCCATGGCAAGTCTGCCGTACTCTGTGAAGAGCTGAAAAACAAGATGAAAAAGCAAAAACACACATTAAATTTAATCAGTTACAATGCATTTAACATGACGACATCTCAAAGGATTGATGATACAGTACGAGACCTTTTAACTGTCACAGATCTGAACTTAAATGATGGTAATTCATGAATGCTTTGAAATATAATCCTCTTTTTAAACTCAGCAGAAGTGAAAGCACTTGAAAAAATGAACGTGTAAAGTTACAGATGTAAATTACCTTTTTATTTTACACAAAATATATATTTAACAAAATAATTTGGGGTAGTAATAATAATAATAATAATAATAATAGGGGTAGTCGTGGCCTAATGGTGAGGGAGTTGGGCTTGTAATCTGAAGGTTGCCGGTTCGATTCCCAAGCTGGCAGGAATTGAAAGTGGGGATTGTGAATAAACAGCACTCTCTCCACCTTCGATACCATGACTAAAGTGCCCTTGAGCAAGACACCTAACCCCTAATTGCTCCCCTTGTAAGTCGCTTTGGATAAAAGCGTCTGCTAAATAATGAAAAATGAAATGAAAATCCTCAAAAAAAAAAAAAAAGTCATATGTCAAAGTCGTGTTCCAAAATTTCATATCACAAAAAAGAGCTGCTAAAAAAATAAGCGTCATAAAGACGCTTTTTTAAAAAGAAAAGATGCCAAAGACAGGAACTTAGACCAAGAATGAAACAACAGCACATATAGAAAGTGAAAATCATATACTGATTATTATTATTAGTAGTATTTCATGTAACAAACAGAAGATGGAAAGACTTACAGCATTAAAATGAGTGAAAATACAAGTGTGTAGAGCCAAGTGACAAACTTAAAATGTTAAAATAAAGTTATCTGAGATGAAGAAATCAGGTTGAGCACCTTTATTTGATATCAAGCCTGTAAACACTCACGGATCAGGATTGAACAGTGCGTCTCACCTGAAGATGTTGCAGGTCGTCTTCTTGAACGTTTTGGGACAAATTATAGACCTGTACATAAAAAAAGAGGACATGAGGAATGTGTTCTGGCCACATGACGTCTCACAGACACACACACACGCGATGCGTGTCGTACCTGTACGGAGCTGGTCATGGTGCTGAGGGCGAACAGGGTGGCGCAGTCTTTGATGGTGGACTGACTGTCAAACGCTCCCTGCGTGTCCAGGAGCAGCACTGCCACCTGCGGACACACAGATGGTCACGGGTTACCGAGCCAGAACACGCCCGACCTCACGCCACGAGTGAGGATCGCATCACAACTAACGGGATGATTAGATTCATATAAAATAAACATAGAATATTATAGATGATTTATCAGTGCACTTCATTATTATTTTAAATAACTTCATGTTTCTCATAGTCTTGAATCAGAATCCCCTCCCTGACTTGTCACTCACACGAGATCCACCAATAGCAATCCGATCAATTCTTCACGGACAAAATCAACATTTGTTCTTGTTCGAGAAGCAGTTTCACTTCAAGCAGGGCTTGAAATGAACACCTGCCAAATGTTGGTGGATTTCAGCAGAGGCGTGTAACAGCACATACATTTTTCAAACGTAGTCTCAACTGAAATATCAAACTAAGTGCAATGTAGTGTTGTCAAAAATAGATCGTTCGATACAGACTGATACTGAAATGCTCATTTTCTGCAGAGTAGACACACGATACCAGCTGCTCTTTCTCTCTCATCTCTCCGACACACTCCTCTTCCTCACTCGTTTCTTGAATTTCAGCACGTATTGCGCATAATTTTACTCATTCCCACAGATTTTGTTCTCACACGCCACATGAAGCCGCCTCTCAGTCCTAAACAGAGTTCTTTTTCGCTGCTTATTGCGCTTAAACGGTCAAACACACTCAAAATAAAGTCAAAATGTCGATCTTGGTGAGTATTCACGGTAAACAGTCAGTTATGTTTGAACGTAAACAGCTGAGAAAGAAAACGCATGTGTAACGGTGTAATGAATCTCTTAAAGTGACAGTAGCCTAATAAACCTGCTGACAAATTATGAGATGATATTAAAAATATCAATATGGCCGTTTCAATGCATAGGGAGATATTTTCTTTTACAGAAATTCCTTTTTAAAGACTACAACAAACAGCAGGTAGGGACTACAAAGAGCTTCTTCCCTGGTTGGTGACATCACAAACCCTAAAATGTACATAAACCGAGAACACAAAGGCGGCAAGGCCATGTTGGGCTGCTTTAGAGAAGAGGAAGAGTTGTTATAGTAGAATGTTGTTGCCATGCCGTCATTTTACACTGGATTTGCACAAAAGATGAACATGACGACACATGCTAGTCGGTGAGTTGATCATCTCCATAGCAACTACATCAATTTATCCACTAAGCGTTCAGAAACGTCTAAAAGTTGGAACTTCTTCCTGAGTCTCTCCATCAGTTTGAACACTTTCCTCATTTTGTCTGCGTGAGATTCTCCAGATTTGTTGTTGTTGAACAACAGAAGCGTGAGCTGTTTAAGATCCACCCTTTTCTGGAAAGGGGCGGGGAGCAGCAGCTCATTTGCATTTAAAAGGGACACACAGCATGTTTTTGCTCACAACCAAATAGGAGCCAATTTGACAAGATATAATAAATGATCTGAGGGGGATTTTGAGCTGAAACGTCACACACATTCTAGGGACACCAGAGAGTTATAGTACATGTTGTAAAAGGGGCAAATAATCCACTTTAATGTCAAGCCCTGTACTCCCAAACAGGGAAGGAAAGAAAAGAAAAACTTCAGTTTCATGCCGACTTTAGCTTTAAAATTTAATTTCGGCTGATGAAAGTTTGTTTGAGAAGCTTAAAAAAAAACGTGGTTTCAGACGGGTGACACATGGTTGGTTTTGTAGTGAACGCTGTGATGCAGGCTGATTTTTTTACCTTGCTCCCATCCGGTTTCTCCACCACAAACACGTCACTCCAGGCCTGAATGCCCGTCGTCTCCCGCTCACAGCCGCCCCGCCAGGTGAAGCCAGTCAGCGGCTCTTCACACCCGCCCAGCCAGAAATCTGAGCTCTGACAGACACAGACACACAGACACATTCAGATCCACTGCTGTTTGAACAGGACGTTCATATCACAGCAGACCCGCGGCCACCTGATGTCAGACTTCATCTCGCCGGGTCGGTGTGAGAGCAGTTTTCTGAACCGCTCCAGTCACGAGACACCTGTGTCCTGCATGTTCAGAGTGAGAGGTCAGTCTGAACTTCAAGACAAACTGAATAACACTCAACAGGAAAACAAAAGACCCTTTCAGACGAACACAAAACATCAGTGTTTCACAGTAAAGCGGCTGTAATGGATTAAAGCCGATCGGAGCTGCTCTATGAACTTTCACAATGTGTGACGAATCCAAAACTCATGAATCTGGATCAGAACACACACAAAAGTGAAGGTCACGGTTCTTCATATGCAGTACGAGTCTGTCGAGGTGGCGTTTCTCACCTGGTTGTACATGTATCGGAGCATGAAGTCCAGCAGGAAGGATTTGCCCTTGCGGAAGGCGCCGGCCACGGACACCACCACCACATTGAGATCTCGCACGTGCTCCTGCAGGAGGATTCGCTCCAGCGCCTCTTCATCCAGAGAAAACTCATGATTATCCTCATCTGCAATTACGATCTGGATCGGCCCGTACGACTCCACCTCGTCCAGCAGCGGTTCCTCGCCCAAATCATCAGAGCTCATCTTACGCTGGACATCCTCCACCCCAGACACACCTGCAATCAGATGACAAACAATCGTGCATGAACACGAGAACCCATTCTCCCTGAACTGGTTTTTGTCATGCGATTCCTCTAGAAACCAGTTTACATTCAGGAAGTAACAATAAATCACTTGATTTGCCTGATTAACCCTTTCCAAATCAGGTCTTGCTGTCATTAACATGTGTAAAAAGTTGCAGCCCAATGGACAAATAGGATGATGCAGAAAATATATCGCGGAATCTATTCATAAAAATGGAATTTACTGTATGGAATTTGTCAAATTTGTGGTGAATAAATAAAAAGTAGGTCAGTACACTATCAAACCGCGATATAGAATAGTGTCTGCGAGTATTAAACCGGAAAAAGACTATTTAAATATGAATCCTTCATGTTCTGCGTGTCTCTGTGTGAATGAATGGCGCAGACGCGAGGTTTGGTTTACCATAATCACGCTCGCAGTGACTATACAGTGAACTATATGAGGTCATGAATGCATAAACATCTCCAGAGTCACTTCATCTGCATTTTACCGTTTCGTTTGAGAAAAACTATTGCCATATCATAAACACACAGGAACTCGAAAGTCTTCACTCCGACCCGTCAAAATAAAAGTTCAGTTTAACTTGAAGAAATTGAGACAAATATGTTACTCTATATGTCTCAATATAATAATACTAACACTAATAATAACAAATTATTAAAATTGTGTTGTTTAAAGAATCATTAAAGTTTTAATTTTAACAGTAAACAGAAAAAGTTTAATTTTGTATGATAAAATGAATGTTTTATGCCTTCATTTGATTACTAGAAAAATTACATTTCATAGAAATTCATTAAAATGTTGTTGTTTTTATGAGTTCAATTAATTACACATGGTAAATTCAATTAAACAATTAAAATGTAATCCAGAAAACTTAAAACAGAAATTTGTAAAAAAAATAAAATAAAGCATATTTCATAGAGCCCTAAAAATGTAACTTTTGTTAAACTTTTAAAAAAATTGTAAAAGTTTCATAAGTTCAACTAACAAGACATGCTTTTTGATTTTTAAATTTAATTTAACCATTAAAATGCCGTCCGAAAAAATGAAAATGGAAAAAACAACAACAGAATCCAGAAAAATTAAAACAGAAATTTGTAAAAATAAAATATATTTCATAGAACCCTAAAAATGTAACTTTTGTTAAACTTTTAAAAAATTGTATAAGTTTCATGATTTCAACTAACAAGACATGCTTTTTGATTTTTAAATTTAATTTAACCATTAAAATGCCGTCCGAAAAAATGAAAATGGAAAAAACAACAACAGAATCCAGAAAAATTAAAACGGAATTTGGAAAAAAATAAATGTTGGTGTGGATCCGCGTACAGTAAATCAGTGTGAGAACAGAAGCAGATGAATCACACCTTTATTTACAGCCGTGAACGCACACACTCGAGTCGAGTGATCAACACAACATGGAGGAGTGAGAGAAAAGAGGGATCACATGTCGTCATGTCCCAAAGGTCCTCCTCCATCACTGCATTTGACCTCAAAAAATGAATGCGGTAAACGCAGTGACCCAC